>CAXHKT010000018.1:0-25503 GCA_964017195.1 Siderastrea radians
AAGCCCTGAAAAAGTGCAGCATTTTTTAGTATCGCCAAATTCTATAAAATAGCGCCAAATGCATTGTTTTTTGGTGCCGCAACGGGATCTGAGGTGCTTTTATGCTGGGGCCGTTGCACCAAAATCAGCACTTTTTTGAGGGACCCACCCCACCCCTCTGAAAACGGAAATATCCACCTTATGGACAAAATCGCAGACTTTCTACACAATAAACTTTTTTTTCTGATAGCCCCGAGGGATTTGCATTTTTGGGGCCTCTGGGGAGCATTTTTAGCGCACCTGAGCACGTGCAACACCTTTTCTAGCCTCTGGGAATGCTCCAAAATGGGGTTTTTTCCCTAAGGATCTCACATATCGCGATTTCTTTGTACTTTTGCACAAAAGGAATTTTTTTTCGGATGGTCCCAAAGGGTTTGAATGCATTTGGGACCTTTGCGCATGCAGCTGAGAGCGGCAATTAGCTTTTTAGGGTCTGGGAATGCCTGAAAATGGGGTTTTTTCCCTAAGGATCTGGCATATCGCGATTTCTTTGTACTTTTGCACAAAAGGAATTTTTTTCGGATGGTCCCAAAGGGTTTGAATGCATTTGGGACCTTTGCGCATGCAGCCGAGAGCGGCAATTAGCTTTTTAGGGTCTGGGAATGCCTGAAAATGGGGTTTTTTCCCTAAGGATCTGGCATATCGCGATTTCTTTGTACTTTTGCACAAAAGGAATTTTTGTCGGATGGTCCCAAAGGGTTGAATGCATTTGGGACCTTTGCGCATGCAGCTGAGAGCGGCAATTAGCTTTTTTCTGCTTTTTGGGACCAATTCAAGCCCTGAAAAAGTGCAGCATTTTTTAGTATCGCCAAATTCTATAAAAATAGCGCCAAATGCATTGTTTTTTGGTGCCGCAACGGGATCTGAGGTGCTTTTATGCTGGGGCCGTTGCACCAAAATCAGCACTTTTTTGAGGGACCCACCCCACCCCTCTGAAAACGGAAATATCCACCTTATGGACAAAATCGCAGACTTTCTACACAATAAACTTTTTTTTCTGATAGCCCCGAGGGATTTGCATTTTTTGGGGCCTCTGGGGAGCATTTTTAGCGCACCTGAGCACGTGCAACACCTTTTCTAGCCTCTGGGAATGCTCCAAAATGGGGTTTTTTCCCTAAGGATCTCACATATCGCGATTTCTTTGTACTTTTGCACAAAAGGAATTTTTTTCGGATGGTCCCAAAGGGTTTGAATGCATTTGGGACCTTTGCGCATGCAGCTGAGAGCGGCAATTAGCTTTTTAGGGTCTGGGAATGCCTGAAAATGGGGTTTTTTCCCTAAGGATCTGGCATATCGCGATTTCTTTGTACTTTTGCACAAAAGGAATTTTTTTCGGATGGTCCCAAAGGGTTTGAATGCATTTGGGACCTTTGCGCATGCAGCCGAGAGCGGCAATTAGCTTTTTAGGGTCTGGGAATGCCTGAAAATGGGGTTTTTTCCCTAAGGATCTGGCATATCGCGATTTCTTTGTACTTTTGCACAAAAGGAATTTTTGTCGGATGGTCCCAAAGGGTTTGAATGCATTTGGGACCTTTGCGCATGCAGCTGAGAGCGGCAATTAGCTTTTTTCTGCTTTTTGGGACCAATTCAAGCCCTGAAAAAGTGCAGCATTTTTTAGTATCGCCAAATTCTATAAAAATAGCGCCAAATGCATTGTTTTTTGGTGCCGCAACGGGATCTGAGGTGCTTTTATGCTGGGGCCGTTGCACCAAAATCAGCACTTTTTTGAGGGACCCACCCCACCCCTCTGAAAACGGAAATATCCACCTTATGGACAAAATCGCAGACTTTCTACACAATAAACTTTTTTTTCTGATAGCCCCGAGGGATTTGCATTTTTTGGGGCCTCTGGGGAGCATTTTTAGCGCACCTGAGCACGTGCAACACCTTTTCTAGCCTCTGGGAATGCTCCAAAATGGGGTTTTTTCCCTAAGGATCTCACATATCGCGATTTCTTTGTACTTTTGCACAAAAGGAATTTTTTTCGGATGGTCCCAAAGGGTTTGAATGCATTTGGGACCTTTGCGCATGCAGCTGAGAGCGGCAATTAGCTTTTTAGGGTCTGGGAATGCCTGAAAATGGGGTTTTTTCCCTAAGGATCTGGCATATCGCGATTTCTTTGTACTTTTGCACAAAAGGAATTTTTTTCGGATGGTCCCAAAGGGTTTGAATGCATTTGGGACCTTTGCGCATGCAGCCGAGAGCGGCAATTAGCTTTTTAGGGTCTGGGAATGCCTGAAAATGGGGTTTTTTCCCTAAGGATCTGGCATATCGCGATTTCTTTGTACTTTTGCACAAAAGGAATTTTTGTCGGATGGTCCCAAAGGGTTTGAATGCATTTGGGACCTTTGCGCATGCAGCTGAGAGCGGCAATTAGCTTTTTTCTGCTTTTTGGGACCAATTCAAGCCCTGAAAAAGTGCAGCATTTTTTAGTATCGCCAAATTCTATAAAAATAGCGCCAAATGCATTGTTTTTTGGTGCCGCAACGGGATCTGAGGTGCTTTTATGCTGGGGCCGTTGCACCAAAATCAGCACTTTTTTGAGGGACCCACCCCACCCCTCTGAAAACGGAAATATCCACCTTATGGACAAAATCGCAGACTTTCTACACAATAAACTTTTTTTTCTGATAGCCCCGAGGGATTTGCATTTTTTGGGGCCTCTGGGGAGCATTTTTAGCGCACCTGAGCACGTGCAACACCTTTTCTAGCCTCTGGGAATGCTCCAAAATGGGGTTTTTTCCCTAAGGATCTCACATATCGCGATTTCTTTGTACTTTTGCACAAAAGGAATTTTTTTCGGATGGTCCCAAAGGGTTTGAATGCATTTGGGACCTTTGCGCATGCAGCTGAGAGCGGCAATTAGCTTTTTAGGGTCTGGGAATGCCTGAAAATGGGGTTTTTTCCCTAAGGATCTGGCATATCGCGATTTCTTTGTACTTTTGCACAAAAGGAATTTTTTTCGGATGGTCCCAAAGGGTTTGAATGCATTTGGGACCTTTGCGCATGCAGCCGAGAGCGGCAATTAGCTTTTTAGGGTCTGGGAATGCCTGAAAATGGGGTTTTTTCCCTAAGGATCTGGCATATCGCGATTTCTTTGTACTTTTGCACAAAAGGAATTTTTGTCGGATGGTCCCAAAGGGTTTGAATGCATTTGGGACCTTTGCGCATGCAGCTGAGAGCGGCAATTAGCTTTTTTCTGCTTTTTGGGACCAATTCAAGCCCTGAAAAAGTGCAGCATTTTTTAGTATCGCCAAATTCTATAAAAAT
The DNA here is from genome assembly GCA_964017195.1 of Siderastrea radians. Classification (NCBI taxonomy): domain Eukaryota; kingdom Metazoa; phylum Cnidaria; class Anthozoa; order Scleractinia; family Rhizangiidae; genus Siderastrea; species Siderastrea radians. The sequence continues at coordinate 3,310 of CAXHKT010000018.1, forward strand.
AGCGCCAAATGCATTGTTTTTTGGTGCCGCAACGGGATCTGAGGTGCTTTTATGCTGGGGCCGTTGCACCAAAATCAGCACTTTTTTGAGGGACCCACCCCACCCCTCTGAAAACGGAAATATCCACCTTATGGACAAAATCGCAGACTTTCTACACAATAAACTTTTTTTTCTGATAGCCCCGAGGGATTTGCATTTTTTGGGGCCTCTGGGGAGCATTTTTAGCGCACCTGAGCACGTGCAACACCTTTTCTAGCCTCTGGGAATGCTCCAAAATGGGGTTTTTTCCCTAAGGATCTCACATATCGCGATTTCTTTGTACTTTTGCACAAAAGGAATTTTTTTCGGATGGTCCCAAAGGGTTTGAATGCATTTGGGACCTTTGCGCATGCAGCTGAGAGCGGCAATTAGCTTTTTAGGGTCTGGGAATGCCTGAAAATGGGGTTTTTTCCCTAAGGATCTGGCATATCGCGATTTCTTTGTACTTTTGCACAAAAGGAATTTTTTTCGGATGGTCCCAAAGGGTTTGAATGCATTTGGGACCTTTGCGCATGCAGCCGAGAGCGGCAATTAGCTTTTTAGGGTCTGGGAATGCCTGAAAATGGGGTTTTTTCCCTAAGGATCTGGCATATCGCGATTTCTTTGTACTTTTGCACAAAAGGAATTTTTGTCGGATGGTCCCAAAGGGTTTGAATGCATTTGGGACCTTTGCGCATGCAGCTGAGAGCGGCAATTAGCTTTTTTCTGCTTTTTGGGACCAATTCAAGCCCTGAAAAAGTGCAGCATTTTTTAGTATCGCCAAATTCTATAAAAATAGCGCCAAATGCATTGTTTTTTGGTGCCGCAACGGGATCTGAGGTGCTTTTATGCTGGGGCCGTTGCACCAAAATCAGCACTTTTTTGAGGGACCCACCCCACCCCTCTGAAAACGGAAATATCCACCTTATGGACAAAATCGCAGACTTTCTACACAATAAACTTTTTTTTCTGATAGCCCCGAGGGATTTGCATTTTTTGGGGCCTCTGGGGAGCATTTTTAGCGCACCTGAGCACGTGCAACACCTTTTCTAGCCTCTGGGAATGCTCCAAAATGGGGTTTTTTCCCTAAGGATCTCACATATCGCGATTTCTTTGTACTTTTGCACAAAAGGAATTTTTTTCGGATGGTCCCAAAGGGTTTGAATGCATTTGGGACCTTTGCGCATGCAGCTGAGAGCGGCAATTAGCTTTTTAGGGTCTGGGAATGCCTGAAAATGGGGTTTTTTCCCTAAGGATCTGGCATATCGCGATTTCTTTGTACTTTTGCACAAAAGGAATTTTTTTCGGATGGTCCCAAAGGGTTTGAATGCATTTGGGACCTTTGCGCATGCAGCCGAGAGCGGCAATTAGCTTTTTAGGGTCTGGGAATGCCTGAAAATGGGGTTTTTTCCCTAAGGATCTGGCATATCGCGATTTCTTTGTACTTTTGCACAAAAGGAATTTTTGTCGGATGGTCCCAAAGGGTTTGAATGCATTTGGGACCTTTGCGCATGCAGCTGAGAGCGGCAATTAGCTTTTTTCTGCTTTTTGGGACCAATTCAAGCCCTGAAAAAGTGCAGCATTTTTTAGTATCGCCAAATTCTATAAAAATAGCGCCAAATGCATTGTTTTTTGGTGCCGCAACGGGATCTGAGGTGCTTTTATGCTGGGGCCGTTGCACCAAAATCAGCACTTTTTTGAGGGACCCACCCCACCCCTCTGAAAACGGAAATATCCACCTTATGGACAAAATCGCAGACTTTCTACACAATAAACTTTTTTTTCTGATAGCCCCGAGGGATTTGCATTTTTTGGGGCCTCTGGGGAGCATTTTTAGCGCACCTGAGCACGTGCAACACCTTTTCTAGCCTCTGGGAATGCTCCAAAATGGGGTTTTTTCCCTAAGGATCTCACATATCGCGATTTCTTTGTACTTTTGCACAAAAGGAATTTTTTTCGGATGGTCCCAAAGGGTTTGAATGCATTTGGGACCTTTGCGCATGCAGCTGAGAGCGGCAATTAGCTTTTTAGGGTCTGGGAATGCCTGAAAATGGGGTTTTTTCCCTAAGGATCTGGCATATCGCGATTTCTTTGTACTTTTGCACAAAAGGAATTTTTTTCGGATGGTCCCAAAGGGTTTGAATGCATTTGGGACCTTTGCGCATGCAGCCGAGAGCGGCAATTAGCTTTTTAGGGTCTGGGAATGCCTGAAAATGGGGTTTTTTCCCTAAGGATCTGGCATATCGCGATTTCTTTGTACTTTTGCACAAAAGGAATTTTTGTCGGATGGTCCCAAAGGGTTTGAATGCATTTGGGACCTTTGCGCATGCAGCTGAGAGCGGCAATTAGCTTTTTTCTGCTTTTTGGGACCAATTCAAGCCCTGAAAAAGTGCAGCATTTTTTAGTATCGCCAAATTCTATAAAAATAGCGCCAAATGCATTGTTTTTTGGTGCCGCAACGGGATCTGAGGTGCTTTTATGCTGGGGCCGTTGCACCAAAATCAGCACTTTTTTGAGGGACCCACCCCACCCCTCTGAAAACGGAAATATCCACCTTATGGACAAAATCGCAGACTTTCTACACAATAAACTTTTTTTTCTGATAGCCCCGAGGGATTTGCATTTTTTGGGGCCTCTGGGGAGCATTTTTAGCGCACCTGAGCACGTGCAACACCTTTTCTAGCCTCTGGGAATGCTCCAAAATGGGGTTTTTTCCCTAAGGATCTCACATATCGCGATTTCTTTGTACTTTTGCACAAAAGGAATTTTTTTCGGATGGTCCCAAAGGGTTTGAATGCATTTGGGACCTTTGCGCATGCAGCTGAGAGCGGCAATTAGCTTTTTAGGGTCTGGGAATGCCTGAAAATGGGGTTTTTTCCCTAAGGATCTGGCATATCGCGATTTCTTTGTACTTTTGCACAAAAGGAATTTTTTTCGGATGGTCCCAAAGGGTTTGAATGCATTTGGGACCTTTGCGCATGCAGCCGAGAGCGGCAATTAGCTTTTTAGGGTCTGGGAATGCCTGAAAATGGGGTTTTTTCCCTAAGGATCTGGCATATCGCGATTTCTTTGTACTTTTGCACAAAAGGAATTTTTGTCGGATGGTCCCAAAGGGTTTGAATGCATTTGGGACCTTTGCGCATGCAGCTGAGAGCGGCAATTAGCTTTTTTCTGCTTTTTGGGACCAATTCAAGCCCTGAAAAAGTGCAGCATTTTTTAGTATCGCCAAATTCTATAAAAATAGCGCCAAATGCATTGTTTTTTGGTGCCGCAACGGGATCTGAGGTGCTTTTATGCTGGGGCCGTTGCACCAAAATCAGCACTTTTTTGAGGGACCCACCCCACCCCTCTGAAAACGGAAATATCCACCTTATGGACAAAATCGCAGACTTTCTACACAATAAACTTTTTTTTCTGATAGCCCCGAGGGATTTGCATTTTTTGGGGCCTCTGGGGAGCATTTTTAGCGCACCTGAGCACGTGCAACACCTTTTCTAGCCTCTGGGAATGCTCCAAAATGGGGTTTTTTCCCTAAGGATCTCACATATCGCGATTTCTTTGTACTTTTGCACAAAAGGAATTTTTTTCGGATGGTCCCAAAGGGTTTGAATGCATTTGGGACCTTTGCGCATGCAGCTGAGAGCGGCAATTAGCTTTTTAGGGTCTGGGAATGCCTGAAAATGGGGTTTTTTCCCTAAGGATCTGGCATATCGCGATTTCTTTGTACTTTTGCACAAAAGGAATTTTTTTCGGATGGTCCCAAAGGGTTTGAATGCATTTGGGACCTTTGCGCATGCAGCCGAGAGCGGCAATTAGCTTTTTAGGGTCTGGGAATGCCTGAAAATGGGGTTTTTTCCCTAAGGATCTGGCATATCGCGATTTCTTTGTACTTTTGCACAAAAGGAATTTTTGTCGGATGGTCCCAAAGGGTTTGAATGCATTTGGGACCTTTGCGCATGCAGCTGAGAGCGGCAATTAGCTTTTTTCTGCTTTTTGGGACCAATTCAAGCCCTGAAAAAGTGCAGCATTTTTTAGTATCGCCAAATTCTATAAAAATAGCGCCAAATGCATTGTTTTTTGGTGCCGCAACGGGATCTGAGGTGCTTTTATGCTGGGGCCGTTGCACCAAAATCAGCACTTTTTTGAGGGACCCACCCCACCCCTCTGAAAACGGAAATATCCACCTTATGGACAAAATCGCAGACTTTCTACACAATAAACTTTTTTTTCTGATAGCCCCGAGGGATTTGCATTTTTTGGGGCCTCTGGGGAGCATTTTTAGCGCACCTGAGCACGTGCAACACCTTTTCTAGCCTCTGGGAATGCTCCAAAATGGGGTTTTTTCCCTAAGGATCTCACATATCGCGATTTCTTTGTACTTTTGCACAAAAGGAATTTTTTTCGGATGGTCCCAAAGGGTTTGAATGCATTTGGGACCTTTGCGCATGCAGCTGAGAGCGGCAATTAGCTTTTTAGGGTCTGGGAATGCCTGAAAATGGGGTTTTTTCCCTAAGGATCTGGCATATCGCGATTTCTTTGTACTTTTGCACAAAAGGAATTTTTTTCGGATGGTCCCAAAGGGTTTGAATGCATTTGGGACCTTTGCGCATGCAGCCGAGAGCGGCAATTAGCTTTTTAGGGTCTGGGAATGCCTGAAAATGGGGTTTTTTCCCTAAGGATCTGGCATATCGCGATTTCTTTGTACTTTTGCACAAAAGGAATTTTTGTCGGATGGTCCCAAAGGGTTTGAATGCATTTGGGACCTTTGCGCATGCAGCTGAGAGCGGCAATTAGCTTTTTTCTGCTTTTTGGGACCAATTCAAGCCCTGAAAAAGTGCAGCATTTTTTAGTATCGCCAAATTCTATAAAAATAGCGCCAAATGCATTGTTTTTTGGTGCCGCAACGGGATCTGAGGTGCTTTTATGCTGGGGCCGTTGCACCAAAATCAGCACTTTTTTGAGGGACCCACCCCACCCCTCTGAAAACGGAAATATCCACCTTATGGACAAAATCGCAGACTTTCTACACAATAAACTTTTTTTTCTGATAGCCCCGAGGGATTTGCATTTTTTGGGGCCTCTGGGGAGCATTTTTAGCGCACCTGAGCACGTGCAACACCTTTTCTAGCCTCTGGGAATGCTCCAAAATGGGGTTTTTTCCCTAAGGATCTCACATATCGCGATTTCTTTGTACTTTTGCACAAAAGGAATTTTTTTCGGATGGTCCCAAAGGGTTTGAATGCATTTGGGACCTTTGCGCATGCAGCTGAGAGCGGCAATTAGCTTTTTAGGGTCTGGGAATGCCTGAAAATGGGGTTTTTTCCCTAAGGATCTGGCATATCGCGATTTCTTTGTACTTTTGCACAAAAGGAATTTTTTTCGGATGGTCCCAAAGGGTTTGAATGCATTTGGGACCTTTGCGCATGCAGCCGAGAGCGGCAATTAGCTTTTTAGGGTCTGGGAATGCCTGAAAATGGGGTTTTTTCCCTAAGGATCTGGCATATCGCGATTTCTTTGTACTTTTGCACAAAAGGAATTTTTGTCGGATGGTCCCAAAGGGTTTGAATGCATTTGGGACCTTTGCGCATGCAGCTGAGAGCGGCAATTAGCTTTTTTCTGCTTTTTGGGACCAATTCAAGCCCTGAAAAAGTGCAGCATTTTTTAGTATCGCCAAATTCTATAAAAATAGCGCCAAATGCATTGTTTTTTGGTGCCGCAACGGGATCTGAGGTGCTTTTATGCTGGGGCCGTTGCACCAAAATCAGCACTTTTTTGAGGGACCCACCCCACCCCTCTGAAAACGGAAATATCCACCTTATGGACAAAATCGCAGACTTTCTACACAATAAACTTTTTTTTCTGATAGCCCCGAGGGATTTGCATTTTTTGGGGCCTCTGGGGAGCATTTTTAGCGCACCTGAGCACGTGCAACACCTTTTCTAGCCTCTGGGAATGCTCCAAAATGGGGTTTTTTCCCTAAGGATCTCACATATCGCGATTTCTTTGTACTTTTGCACAAAAGGAATTTTTTTCGGATGGTCCCAAAGGGTTTGAATGCATTTGGGACCTTTGCGCATGCAGCTGAGAGCGGCAATTAGCTTTTTAGGGTCTGGGAATGCCTGAAAATGGGGTTTTTTCCCTAAGGATCTGGCATATCGCGATTTCTTTGTACTTTTGCACAAAAGGAATTTTTTTCGGATGGTCCCAAAGGGTTTGAATGCATTTGGGACCTTTGCGCATGCAGCCGAGAGCGGCAATTAGCTTTTTAGGGTCTGGGAATGCCTGAAAATGGGGTTTTTTCCCTAAGGATCTGGCATATCGCGATTTCTTTGTACTTTTGCACAAAAGGAATTTTTGTCGGATGGTCCCAAAGGGTTTGAATGCATTTGGGACCTTTGCGCATGCAGCTGAGAGCGGCAATTAGCTTTTTTCTGCTTTTTGGGACCAATTCAAGCCCTGAAAAAGTGCAGCATTTTTTAGTATCGCCAAATTCTATAAAAATAGCGCCAAATGCATTGTTTTTTGGTGCCGCAACGGGATCTGAGGTGCTTTTATGCTGGGGCCGTTGCACCAAAATCAGCACTTTTTTGAGGGACCCACCCCACCCCTCTGAAAACGAGAAATATCCACCTTATGGACAAAATCGCAGACTTTCTACACAATAAACTTTTTTTTCTGATAGCCCCGAGGGATTTGCATTTTTTGGGGCCTCTGGGGAGCATTTTTAGCGCACCTGAGCACGTGCAACACCTTTTCTAGCCTCTGGGAATGCTCCAAAATGGGGTTTTTTCCCTAAGGATCTCACATATCGCGATTTCTTTGTACTTTTGCACAAAAGGAATTTTTTTCGGATGGTCCCAAAGGGTTTGAATGCATTTGGGACCTTTGCGCATGCAGCTGAGAGCGGCAATTAGCTTTTTAGGGTCTGGGAATGCCTGAAAATGGGGTTTTTTCCCTAAGGATCTGGCATATCGCGATTTCTTTGTACTTTTGCACAAAAGGAATTTTTTTCGGATGGTCCCAAAGGGTTTGAATGCATTTGGGACCTTTGCGCATGCAGCCGAGAGCGGCAATTAGCTTTTTAGGGTCTGGGAATGCCTGAAAATGGGGTTTTTTCCCTAAGGATCTGGCATATCGCGATTTCTTTGTACTTTTGCACAAAAGGAATTTTTGTCGGATGGTCCCAAAGGGTTTGAATGCATTTGGGACCTTTGCGCATGCAGCTGAGAGCGGCAATTAGCTTTTTTCTGCTTTTTGGGACCAATTCAAGCCCTGAAAAAGTGCAGCATTTTTTAGTATCGCCAAATTCTATAAAAATAGCGCCAAATGCATTGTTTTTTGGTGCCGCAACGGGATCTGAGGTGCTTTTATGCTGGGGCCGTTGCACCAAAATCAGCACTTTTTTGAGGGACCCACCCCACCCCTCTGAAAACGGAAATATCCACCTTATGGACAAAATCGCAGACTTTCTACACAATAAACTTTTTTTTCTGATAGCCCCGAGGGATTTGCATTTTTTGGGGCCTCTGGGGAGCATTTTTAGCGCACCTGAGCACGTGCAACACCTTTTCTAGCCTCTGGGAATGCTCCAAAATGGGGTTTTTTCCCTAAGGATCTCACATATCGCGATTTCTTTGTACTTTTGCACAAAAGGAATTTTTTTCGGATGGTCCCAAAGGGTTTGAATGCATTTGGGACCTTTGCGCATGCAGCTGAGAGCGGCAATTAGCTTTTTAGGGTCTGGGAATGCCTGAAAATGGGGTTTTTTCCCTAAGGATCTGGCATATCGCGATTTCTTTGTACTTTTGCACAAAAGGAATTTTTTTCGGATGGTCCCAAAGGGTTTGAATGCATTTGGGACCTTTGCGCATGCAGCCGAGAGCGGCAATTAGCTTTTTAGGGTCTGGGAATGCCTGAAAATGGGGTTTTTTCCCTAAGGATCTGGCATATCGCGATTTCTTTGTACTTTTGCACAAAAGGAATTTTTGTCGGATGGTCCCAAAGGGTTTGAATGCATTTGGGACCTTTGCGCATGCAGCTGAGAGCGGCAATTAGCTTTTTTCTGCTTTTTGGGACCAATTCAAGCCCTGAAAAAGTGCAGCATTTTTTAGTATCGCCAAATTCTATAAAAATAGCGCCAAATGCATTGTTTTTTGGTGCCGCAACGGGATCTGAGGTGCTTTTATGCTGGGGCCGTTGCACCAAAATCAGCACTTTTTTGAGGGACCCACCACACCCCTCTGAAAACGGAAATATCCACCTTATGGACAAAATCGCAGACTTTCTACACAATAAACTTTTTTTTCTGATAGCCCCGAGGGATTTGCATTTTTTGGGGCCTCTGGGGAGCATTTTTAGCGCACCTGAGCACGTGCAACACCTTTTCTAGCCTCTGGGAATGCTCCAAAATGGGGTTTTTTCCCTAAGGATCTCACATATCGCGATTTCTTTGTACTTTTGCACAAAAGGAATTTTTTTCGGATGGTCCCAAAGGGTTTGAATGCATTTGGGACCTTTGCGCATGCAGCTGAGAGCGGCAATTAGCTTTTTAGGGTCTGGGAATGCCTGAAAATGGGGTTTTTTCCCTAAGGATCTGGCATATCGCGATTTCTTTGTACTTTTGCACAAAAGGAATTTTTTTCGGATGGTCCCAAAGGGTTTGAATGCATTTGGGACCTTTGCGCATGCAGCCGAGAGCGGCAATTAGCTTTTTAGGGTCTGGGAATGCCTGAAAATGGGGTTTTTTCCCTAAGGATCTGGCATATCGCGATTTCTTTGTACTTTTGCACAAAAGGAATTTTTGTCGGATGGTCCCAAAGGGTTTGAATGCATTTGGGACCTTTGCGCATGCAGCTGAGAGCGGCAATTAGCTTTTTTCTGCTTTTTGGGACCAATTCAAGCCCTGAAAAAGTGCAGCATTTTTTAGTATCGCCAAATTCTATAAAAATAGCGCCAAATGCATTGTTTTTTGGTGCCGCAACGGGATCTGAGGTGCTTTTATGCTGGGGCCGTTGCACCAAAATCAGCACTTTTTTGAGGGACCCACCCCACCCCTCTGAAAACGGAAATATCCACCTTATGGACAAAATCGCAGACTTTCTACACAATAAACTTTTTTTTCTGATAGCCCCGAGGGATTTGCATTTTTTGGGGCCTCTGGGGAGCATTTTTAGCGCACCTGAGCACGTGCAACACCTTTTCTAGCCTCTGGGAATGCTCCAAAATGGGGTTTTTTCCCTAAGGATCTCACATATCGCGATTTCTTTGTACTTTTGCACAAAAGGAATTTTTTTCGGATGGTCCCAAAGGGTTTGAATGCATTTGGGACCTTTGCGCATGCAGCTGAGAGCGGCAATTAGCTTTTTAGGGTCTGGGAATGCCTGAAAATGGGGTTTTTTCCCTAAGGATCTGGCATATCGCGATTTCTTTGTACTTTTGCACAAAAGGAATTTTTTTCGGATGGTCCCAAAGGGTTTGAATGCATTTGGGACCTTTGCGCATGCAGCCGAGAGCGGCAATTAGCTTTTTAGGGTCTGGGAATGCCTGAAAATGGGGTTTTTTCCCTAAGGATCTGGCATATCGCGATTTCTTTGTACTTTTGCACAAAAGGAATTTTTGTCGGATGGTCCCAAAGGGTTTGAATGCATTTGGGACCTTTGCGCATGCAGCTGAGAGCGGCAATTAGCTTTTTTCTGCTTTTTGGGACCAATTCAAGCCCTGAAAAAGTGCAGCATTTTTTAGTATCGCCAAATTCTATAAAAATAGCGCCAAATGCATTGTTTTTTGGTGCCGCAACGGGATCTGAGGTGCTTTTATGCTGGGGCCGTTGCACCAAAATCAGCACTTTTTTGAGGGACCCACCCCACCCCTCTGAAAACGGAAATATCCACCTTATGGACAAAATCGCAGACTTTCTACACAATAAACTTTTTTTTCTGATAGCCCCGAGGGATTTGCATTTTTTGGGGCCTCTGGGGAGCATTTTTAGCGCACCTGAGCACGTGCAACACCTTTTCTAGCCTCTGGGAATGCTCCAAAATGGGGTTTTTTCCCTAAGGATCTCACATATCGCGATTTCTTTGTACTTTTGCACAAAAGGAATTTTTTTCGGATGGTCCCAAAGGGTTTGAATGCATTTGGGACCTTTGCGCATGCAGCTGAGAGCGGCAATTAGCTTTTTAGGGTCTGGGAATGCCTGAAAATGGGGTTTTTTCCCTAAGGATCTGGCATATCGCGATTTCTTTGTACTTTTGCACAAAAGGAATTTTTTTCGGATGGTCCCAAAGGGTTTGAATGCATTTGGGACCTTTGCGCATGCAGCCGAGAGCGGCAATTAGCTTTTTAGGGTCTGGGAATGCCTGAAAATGGGGTTTTTTCCCTAAGGATCTGGCATATCGCGATTTCTTTGTACTTTTGCACAAAAGGAATTTTTGTCGGATGGTCCCAAAGGGTTTGAATGCATTTGGGACCTTTGCGCATGCAGCTGAGAGCGGCAATTAGCTTTTTTCTGCTTTTTGGGACCAATTCAAGCCCTGAAAAAGTGCAGCATTTTTTAGTATCGCCAAATTCTATAAAAATAGCGCCAAATGCATTGTTTTTTGGTGCCGCAACGGGATCTGAGGTGCTTTTATGCTGGGGCCGTTGCACCAAAATCAGCACTTTTTTGAGGGACCCACCCCACCCCTCTGAAAACGGAAATATCCACCTTATGGACAAAATCGCAGACTTTCTACACAATAAACTTTTTTTTCTGATAGCCCCGAGGGATTTGCATTTTTTGGGGCCTCTGGGGAGCATTTTTAGCGCACCTGAGCACGTGCAACACCTTTTCTAGCCTCTGGGAATGCTCCAAAATGGGGTTTTTTCCCTAAGGATCTCACATATCGCGATTTCTTTGTACTTTTGCACAAAAGGAATTTTTTTCGGATGGTCCCAAAGGGTTTGAATGCATTTGGGACCTTTGCGCATGCAGCTGAGAGCGGCAATTAGCTTTTTAGGGTCTGGGAATGCCTGAAAATGGGGTTTTTTCCCTAAGGATCTGGCATATCGCGATTTCTTTGTACTTTTGCACAAAAGGAATTTTTTTCGGATGGTCCCAAAGGGTTTGAATGCATTTGGGACCTTTGCGCATGCAGCCGAGAGCGGCAATTAGCTTTTTAGGGTCTGGGAATGCCTGAAAATGGGGTTTTTCCCTAAGGATCTGGCATATCGCGATTTCTTTGTACTTTTGCACAAAAGGAATTTTTGTCGGATGGTCCCAAAGGGTTTGAATGCATTTGGGACCTTTGCGCATGCAGCTGAGAGCGGCAATTAGCTTTTTTCTGCTTTTTGGGACCAATTCAAGCCCTGAAAAAGTGCAGCATTTTTTAGTATCGCCAAATTCTATAAAAATAGCGCCAAATGCATTGTTTTTTGGTGCCGCAACGGGATCTGAGGTGCTTTTATGCTGGGGCCGTTGCACCAAAATCAGCACTTTTTTGAGGGACCCACCCCACCCCTCTGAAAACGGAAATATCCACCTTATGGACAAAATCGCAGACTTTCTACACAATAAACTTTTTTTTCTGATAGCCCCGAGGGATTTGCATTTTTTGGGGCCTCTGGGGAGCATTTTTAGCGCACCTGAGCACGTGCAACACCTTTTCTAGCCTCTGGGAATGCTCCAAAATGGGGTTTTTCCCTAAGGATCTCACATATCGCGATTTCTTTGTTACTTTTGCACAAAAGGAATTTTTTCGGATGGTCCCAAAGGGTTTGAATGCATTTGGGACCTTTGCGCATGCAGCTGAGAGCGGCAATTAGCTTTTTAGGGTCTGGGAATGCCTGAAAATGGGGTTTTTCCCTAAGGATCTGGCATATCGCGATTTCTTTGTACTTTTGCACAAAAGGAATTTTTTCGGATGGTCCCAAGGGTTTGAATGCATTTGGGACCTTTGCGCATGCAGCCGAGAGCGGCAATTAGCTTTTTAGGGTCTGGGAATGCCTGAAAATGGGGTTTTTTCCCTAAGGATCTGGCATATCGCGATTTCTTTGTACTTTTGCACAAAAGGAATTTTTGTCGGATGGTCCCAAAGGGTTTGAATGCATTTGGGACCTTTGCGCATGCAGCTGAGAGCGGCAATTAGCTTTTTTCTGCTTTTTGGGACCAATTCAAGCCCTGAAAAAGTGCAGCATTTTTAGTATCGCCAAATTCTATAAAAATAGCGCCAAATGCATTGTTTTTGGTGCCGCAACGGGATCTGAGGTGCTTTTATGCTGGGGCCGTTGCACCAAAATCAGCACTTTTTGAGGGACCCACCCCACCCCTCTGAAAACGGAAATATCCACCTTATGGACAAAATCGCAGACTTTCTACACAATAAACTTTTTTTCTGATAGCCCCGAGGGATTTGCATTTTTTGGGGCCTCTGGGGAGCATTTTTAGCGCACCTGAGCACGTTGCAACACCTTTTCTAGCCTCTGGGAATGCTCCAAAATGGGGTTTTTCCCTAAGGATCTCACATATCGCGATTTCTTTGTACTTTTGCACAAAAGGAATTTTTTTCGGATGGTCCCAAAGGGTTTGAATGCATTTGGGACCTTTGCGCATGCAGCTGAGAGCGGCAATTAGCTTTTTAGGGTCTGGGAATGCCTGAAAATGGGGTTTTTCCCTAAGGATCTGGCATATCGCGATTTCTTTGTACTTTTGCACAAAAGGAATTTTTTCGGATGGTCCCAAAGGGTTTGAATGCATTTGGGACCTTTGCGCATGCAGCCGAGAGCGGCAATTAGCTTTTTAGGGTCTGGGAATGCCTGAAAATGGGGTTTTTTCCCTAAGGATCTGGCATATCGCGATTTCTTTGTACTTTTGCACAAAAGGAATTTTTGTCGGATGGTCCCAAAGGGTTTGAATGCATTTGGGACCTTTGCGCATGCAGCTGAGAGCGGCAATTAGCTTTTTTCTGCTTTTTGGGACCAATTCAAGCCCTGAAAAAGTGCAGCATTTTTTAGTATCGCCAAATTCTATAAAAATAGCGCCAAATGCATTGTTTTTTGGTGCCGCAACGGGATCTGAGGTGCTTTTATGCTGGGGCCGTTGCACCAAAATCAGCACTTTTTTGAGGGACCCACCCACCCCTCTGAAAACGGAAATATCCACCTTATGGACAAAATCGCAGACTTTCTACACAATAAACTTTTTTTTCTGATAGCCCGAGGGATTTGCATTTTTTGGGGCCTCTGGGGAGCATTTTTAGCGCACCTGAGCACGTGCAACACCTTTTCTAGCCTCTGGGAATGCTCCAAAATGGGGTTTTTCCCTAAGGATCTCACATATCGCGATTTCTTTGTACTTTTGCACAAAAGGAATTTTTTTCGGATGGTCCCAAAGGGTTTGAATGCATTTGGGACCTTTGCGCATGCAGCTGAGAGCGGCAATTAGCTTTTTAGGGTCTGGGAATGCCTGAAAATGGGGTTTTTTCCCTAAGGATCTGGCATATCGCGATTTCTTTGTACTTTTGCACAAAAGGAATTTTTTTCGGATGGTCCCAAAGGGTTTGAATGCATTTGGGACCTTTGCGCATGCAGCCGAGAGCGGCAATTAGCTTTTTAGGGTCTGGGAATGCCTGAAAATGGGGTTTTTTTCCCTAAGGATCTGGCATATCGCGATTTCTTTGTACTTTTGCACAAAAGGAATTTTGTCGGATGGTCCCAAAGGGTTTGAATGCATTTGGGACCTTTGCGCATGCAGCTGAGAGCGGCAATTAGCTTTTTTTCTGCTTTTTGGGACCAATTCAAGCCCTGAAAAAGTGCAGCATTTTTAGTATCGCCAAATTCTATAAAAATAGCGCCAAATGCATTGTTTTTGGTGCCGCAACGGGGATCTGAGGTGCTTTTATGCTGGGGCCGTTGCACCAAAATCAGCACTTTTTTTGAGGGACCCACCCCACCCCTCTGAAAACGGAAATATCCACCTTATGGACAAAATCGCAGACTTTCTACACAATAAACTTTTTTTTCTGATAGCCCCGAGGGATTTGCATTTTTTGGGGCCTCTGGGGAGCATTTTTAGCGCACCTGAGCACGTGCAACACCTTTTCTAGCCTCTGGGAATGCTCCAAAATGGGGTTTTTTCCCTAAGGATCTCACATATCGCGATTTCTTTGTACTTTTGCACAAAAGGAATTTTTTCGGATGGTCCCAAAGGGTTTGAATGCATTTGGGACCTTTGCGCATGCAGCTGAGAGCGGCAATTAGCTTTTTAGGGTCTGGGGAATGCCTGAAAATGGGGTTTTTTCCCTAAGGATCTGGCATATCGCGATTTCTTTGTACTTTTGCACAAAAGGAATTTTTTCGGATGGTCCCAAAGGGTTTGAATGCATTTGGGACCTTTGCGCATGCAGCCGAGAGCGGCAATTAGCTTTTTAGGGTCTGGGAATGCCTGAAAATGGGGGTTTTTTCCCTAAGGATCTGGCATATCGCGATTTCTTTGTACTTTTGCACAAAAGGAATTTTTGTCGGATGGTCCCAAAGGGTTTGAATGCATTTGGGACCTTTGCGCATGCAGCTGAGAGCGGCAATTAGCTTTTTTCTGCTTTTTGGGACCAATTCAAGCCCTGAAAAAGTGCAGCATTTTTTAGTATCGCCAAATTCTATAAAAATAGCGCCAAATGCATTGTTTTTGGTGCCGCAACGGGATCTGAGGTGCTTTTATGCTGGGGCCGTTGCACCAAAATCAGCACTTTTTGAGGGACCCACCCACCCCTCTGAAAACGGAAATATCCACCTTATGGACAAAATCGCAGACTTTCTACACAATAAACTTTTTTTCTGATAGCCCCGAGGGATTTGCATTTTTTGGGGCCTCTGGGGAGCATTTTTAGCGCACCTGAGCACGTGCAACACCTTTTCTAGCCTCTGGGAATGCTCCAAAATGGGGTTTTTTCCCTAAGGATCTCACATATCGCGATTTCTTTGTACTTTTGCACAAAAGGAATTTTTTTCGGATGGTCCCAAAGGGTTTGAATGCATTTGGGACCTTTGCGCATGCAGCTGAGAGCGGCAATTAGCTTTTTAGGGTCTGGGAATGCCTGAAAATGGGGTTTTTCCCTAAGGATCTGGCATATCGCGATTTCTTTGTACTTTTGCACAAAAGGAATTTTTTTCGGATGGTCCCAAAGGGTTTGAATGCATTTGGGACCTTTGCGCATGCAGCCGAGAGCGGCAATTAGCTTTTTAGGGTCTGGAATGCCTGAAAATGGGGTTTTTTCCCTAAGGATCTGGCATATCGCGATTTCTTTTGTACTTTTGCACAAAAGGAATTTTTGTCGGATGGTCCCAAAGGGTTTGAATGCATTTGGGACCTTTGCGCATGCAGCTGAGAGCGGCAATTAGCTTTTTTCTGCTTTTTGGGACCAATTCAAGCCCTGAAAAAGTGCAGCATTTTTTAGTATCGCCAAATTCTATAAAAATAGCGCCAAATGCATTGTTTTTGGTGCCGCAACGGGATCTGAGGTGCTTTTATGCTGGGGCCGTTGCACCAAAATCAGCACTTTTTTGAGGGACCCACCCCACCCCTCTGAAAACGGAAATATCCACCTTATGGACAAAATCGCAGACTTTCTACACAATAAACTTTTTTTTCTGATAGCCCCGAGGGATTTGCATTTTTTGGGGCCTCTGGGGAGCATTTTTAGCGCACCTGAGCACGTGCAACACCTTTCTAGCCTCTGGGAATGCTCCAAAATGGGGTTTTTTCCCTAAGGATCTCACATATCGCGATTTCTTTGTACTTTTGCACAAAAGGAATTTTTTTCGGATGGTCCCAAAGGGTTTGAATGCATTTGGACCTTTGCGCATGCAGCTGAGAGCGGCAATTAGCTTTTTAGGGTCTGGGAATGCCTGAAAATGGGGTTTTTTCCCTAAGGATCTGGCATATCGCGATTTCTTTGTACTTTTGCACAAAAGGAATTTTTTTCGGATGGTCCCAAAGGGTTTGAATGCATTTGGACCTTTGCGCATGCAGCCGAGAGCCGGCAATTAGCTTTTTAGGGTCTGGGAATGCCTGAAAATGGGGTTTTTTCCCTAAGGATCTGGCATATCGCGATTTCTTTGTACTTTTGCACAAAGGAATTTTTGTCGGATGGTCCCAAAGGGTTTGAATGCATTTGGGACCTTTGCGCATGCAGCTGAGAGCGGCAATTAGCTTTTTTCTGCTTTTTGGGACCAATTCAAGCCCTGAAAAGTGCAGCATTTTTTAGTATCGCCAAATTCTATAAAAATAGCGCCAAATGCATTGTTTTTTGGTGCCGCAACGGGATCTGAGGTGCTTTTATGCTGGGGCCGTTGCACCAAAATCAGCACTTTTTTGAGGGACCCACCCCACCCCTCTGAAAACGGAAATATCCACCTTATGGACAAAATCGCAGACTTTCTACACAATAAACTTTTTTTCTGATAGCCCCGAGGGATTTGCATTTTTTGGGGCCTCTGGGGAGCATTTTTAGCGCACCTGAGCACGTGCAACACCTTTTCTAGCCTCTGGGAATGCTCCAAAATGGGGTTTTTTCCCTAAGGATCTCACATATCGCGATTTCTTTGTACTTTTTGCACAAAGGAATTTTTTTCGGATGGTCCCAAAGGGTTTGAATGCATTTGGGACCTTTGCGCATGCAGCTGAGAGCGGCAATTAGCTTTTTAGGGTCTGGGAATGCCTGAAAATGGGGTTTTTTCCCTAAGATCTGGCATATCGCGATTTCTTTGTACTTTTGCACAAAAGGAATTTTTTTCGGATGGTCCCAAAGGGTTTGAATGCATTTGGGACCTTTGCGCATGCAGCCGAGAGCGGCAATTAGCTTTTTAGGGTCTGGGAATGCCTGAAAATGGGGTTTTTCCCTAAGGATCTGGCATATCGCGATTTCTTTGTACTTTTGCACAAAAGGAATTTTTGTCGGATGGTCCCAAAGGGTTTGAATGCATTTGGGACCTTTGCGCATGCAGCTGAGAGCGGCAATTAGCTTTTTTCTGCTTTTTGGGACCAATTCAAGCCCTGAAAAAGTGCAGCATTTTTTAGTATCGCCAAATTCTATAAAAATAGCGCCAAATGCATTGTTTTTTGGTGCCGCAACGGGATCCTGAGGTGCTTTTATGCTGGGGCCGTTGCACCAAAATCAGCACTTTTTTGAGGGACCCACCCCACCCCTCTGAAAACGGAAATATCCACCTTATGGACAAAATCGCAGACTTTCTACACAATAAACTTTTTTTTCTGATAGCCCCGAGGGATTTGCATTTTTTGGGGCCTCTGGGGAGCATTTTTAGCGCACCTGAGCACGTGCAACACCTTTTCTAGCCTCTGGGAATGCTCCAAAATGGGGTTTTTTCCCTAAGGATCTCACATATCGCGATTTCTTTGTACTTTTGCACAAAAGGAATTTTTTTCGGATGGTCCCAAAGGGTTTGAATGCATTTGGGACCTTTGCGCATGCAGCTGAGAGCGGCAATTAGCTTTTTAGGGTCTGGGAATGCCTGAAAATGGGGTTTTCCCTAAGGATCTGGCATATCGCGATTCTTTGTACTTTTGCACAAAAGGAATTTTTTTCGGATGGTCCCAAAGGGTTTGAATGCATTTGGGACCTTTGCGCATGCAGCCGAGAGCGGCAATTAGCTTTTTAGGGTCTGGGAATGCCTGAAAATGGGGTTTTTTCCCTAAGGATCTGGCATATCGCGATTTCTTTGTACTTTTGCACAAAAGGAATTTTTGTCGGATGGTCCCAAAGGGTTTGAATGCATTTGGGACCTTTGCGCATGCAGCTGAGAGCGGCAATTAGCTTTTTTCTGCTTTTTGGGACCAATTCAAGCCCTGAAAAAGTGCAGCATTTTTTAGTATCGCCAAATTCTATAAAAATAGCGCCAAATGCATTGTTTTTTGGTGCCGCAACGGGATCTGAGGTGCTTTTATGCTGGGGCCGTTGCACCAAAATCAGCACTTTTTTGAGGGACCCACCCCACCCCTCTGAAAACGGAAATATCCACCTTATGGACAAAATCGCAGACTTTCTACACAATAAACTTTTTTTCTGATAGCCCCGAGGGATTTGCATTTTTTGGGGCCTCTGGGGAGCATTTTTAGCGCACCTGAGCACGTGCAACACCTTTTCTAGCCTCTGGGAATGCTCCAAAATGGGGTTTTTTCCCTAAGGATCTCACATATCGCGATTTCTTTGTACTTTTGCACAAAAGGAATTTTTTTTCGGATGGTCCCAAAGGGTTTGAATGCATTTGGGACCTTTGCGCATGCAGCTGAGAGCGGCAATTAGCTTTTTAGGGTCTGGGAATGCCCTGAAAATGGGGTTTTTTCCCTAAGGATCTGGCATATCGCGATTTCTTTGTACTTTTGCACAAAAGGAATTTTTTTCGGATGGTCCCAAAGGGTTTGAATGCATTTGGGACCTTTGCGCATGCAGCCGAGAGCGGCAATTAGCTTTTTAGGGTCTGGGAATGCCTGAAAATGGGGTTTTTTCCCTAAGGATCTGGCATATCGCGATTTCTTTGTACTTTTGCACAAAAGGAATTTTTGTCGGATGGTCCCAAAGGGTTTGAATGCATTTGGGACCTTTGCGCATGCAGCTGAGAGCGGCAATTAGCTTTTTTTCTGCTTTTTGGACCAATTCAAGCCCTGAAAAAGTGCAGCATTTTTTAGTATCGCCAAATTCTATAAAAATAGCGCCAAATGCATTGTTTTTTGGTGCCGCAACGGGATCTGAGGTGCTTTTATGCTGGGGCCGTTGCACCAAAATCAGCACTTTTTTGAGGGACCCACCCCACCCCTCTGAAAACGGAAATATCCACCTTATGGACAAAATCGCAGACTTTCTACACAATAAACTTTTTTTTCTGATAGCCCCGAGGGATTTGCATTTTTTGGGGCCTCTGGGGAGCATTTTTTAGCGCACCTGAGCACGTGCAACACCTTTTCTAGCCTCTGGGAATGCTCCAAAATGGGGGTTTTTTCCCTAAGGATCTCACATATCGCGATTTCTTTGTACTTTTGCACAAAAGGAATTTTTTTCGGATGGTCCCAAAGGGTTTGAATGCATTTGGGACCTTTGCGCATGCAGCTGAGAGCGGCAATTAGCTTTTTAGGGTCTGGGAATGCCTGAAAATGGGGTTTTTTCCCTAAGGATCTGGCATATCGCGATTTCTTTGTACTTTTGCACAAAAGGAATTTTTTTCGGATGGTCCCAAAGGGTTTGAATGCATTTGGGACCTTTGCGCATGCAGCCGAGAGCGGCAATTAGCTTTTTAGGGTCTGGGAATGCCTGAAAATGGGGTTTTTCCCTAAGGATCTGGCATATCGCGATTTCTTTGTACTTTTGCACAAAAGGAATTTTTGTCGGATGGTCCCAAAGGGTTTGAATGCATTTGGGACCTTTGCGCATGCAGCTGAGAGCGGCAATTAGCTTTTTTCTGCTTTTTGGGACCAATTCAAGCCCTGAAAAAGTGCAGCATTTTTTAGTATCGCCAAATTCTATAAAAATAGCGCCAAATGCATTGTTTTTTGGTGCCGCAACGGGATCTGAGGTGCTTTTATGCTGGGGCCGTTGCACCAAAATCAGCACTTTTTTGAGGGACCCACCCCACCCCTCTGAAAACGGAAATATCCACCTTATGGACAAAATCGCAGACTTTCTACACAATAAACTTTTTTTTCTGATAGCCCCGAGGGATTTGCATTTTTTGGGGCCTCTGGGGAGCATTTTTAGCGCACCTGAGCACGTGCAACACCTTTTCTAGCCTCTGGAATGCTCCAAAATGGGGTTTTTTCCCTAAGGATCTCACATATCGCGATTTCTTTGTACTTTTGCACAAAAGGAATTTTTTTCGGATGGTCCCAAAGGGTTTGAATGCATTTGGGACCTTTGCGCATGCAGCTGAGAGCGGCAATTAGCTTTTTAGGGTCTGGGAATGCCTGAAAATGGGGTTTTTTCCCTAAGGATCTGGCATATCGCGATTTCTTTGTACTTTTGCACAAAAGGAATTTTTTTCGGATGGTCCCAAAGGGTTTGAATGCATTTGGGACCTTTGCGCATGCAGCCGAGAGCGGCAATTAGCTTTTTAGGGTCTGGGAATGCCTGAAAATGGGGTTTTTTTCCCTAAGGATCTGGCATATCGCGATTTCTTTGTACTTTTGCACAAAAGGAATTTTTGTCGGATGGTCCCAAAGGGTTTGAATGCATTTGGGACCTTTGCGCATGCAGCTGAGAGCGGCAATTAGCTTTTTTCTGCTTTTTGGGACCAATTCAAGCCCTGAAAAAGTGCAGCATTTTTTAGTATCGCCAAATTCTATAAAAATAGCGCCAAATGCATTGTTTTTTGGTGCCGCAACGGGATCTGAGGTGCTTTTATGCTGGGGCCGTTGCACCAAAATCAGCACTTTTTGAGGGACCCACCCCACCCCTCTGAAAACGGAAATATCCACCTTATGGACAAAATCGCAGACTTTCTACACAATAAACTTTTTTTTCTGATAGCCCCGAGGGATTTGCATTTTTTGGGGCCTCTGGGGAGCATTTTTAGCGCACCTGAGCACGTGCAACACCTTTTCTAGCCTCTGGGAATGCTCCAAAATGGGGTTTTTCCCTAAGGATCTCACATATCGCGATTTCTTTGTACTTTTGCACAAAAGGAATTTTTTTCGGATGGTCCCAAAGGGTTTGAATGCATTTGGGACCTTTGCGCATGCAGCTGAGAGCGGCAATTAGCTTTTTAGGGTCTGGGAATGCCTGAAAATGGGGTTTTTTCCCTAAGGATCTGGCATATCGCGATTTCTTTGTACTTTTGCACAAAAGGAATTTTTTCGGATGGTCCCAAAGGGTTTGAATGCATTTGGACCTTTGCGCATGCAGCCGAGAGCGGCAATTAGCTTTTAGGGTCTGGGAATGCCTGAAAATGGGGTTTTTTCCCTAAGGATCTGGCATATCGCGATTTCTTTGTACTTTTGCACAAAAGGAATTTTTGTCGGATGGTCCCAAAGGGTTTGAATGCATTTGGGACCTTTGCGCATGCAGCTGAGAGCGGCAATTAGCTTTTTTCTGCTTTTTGGGACCAATTCAAGCCCTGAAAAAGTGCAGCATTTTTTAGTATCGCCAAATTCTATAAAAATAGCGCCAAATGCATTGTTTTTTGGTGCCGCAACGGGATCTGAGGTGCTTTTATGCTGGGGCCGTTGCACCAAAATCAGCACTTTTTGAGGGACCCACCCCACCCCTCTGAAAACGGAATATCCACCTTATGGACAAAATCGCAGACTTTCTACACAATAAACTTTTTTTTCTGATAGCCCCGAGGGATTTGCATTTTTTGGGGCCTCTGGGGAGCATTTTTAGCGCACCTGAGCACGTGCAACACCTTTCTAGCCTCTGGGAATGCTCCAAAATGGGGTTTTTTCCCTAAGGATCTCACATATCGCGATTTCTTTGTACTTTTGCACAAAAGGAATTTTTTTCGGATGGTCCCAAAGGGTTTGAATGCATTTGGGACCTTTGCGCATGCAGCTGAGAGCGGCAATTAGCTTTTAGGGTCTGGGAATGCCTGAAAATGGGGTTTTTCCCCTAAGGATCTGGCATATCGCGATTTCTTTGTACTTTTGCACAAAAGGAATTTTTTTTCGGATGGTCCCAAAGGGTTTGAATGCATTTGGGACCTTTGCGCATGCAGCCGAGAGCGGCAATTAGCTTTTTAGGGTCTGGGGAATGCCTGAAAATGGGGTTTTTTCCCTAAGATCTGGCATATCGCGATTTCTTTGTACTTTTGCACAAAAGGATTTTTGTCGGATGGTCCCAAAGGGTTTGAATGCATTTGGGACCTTTGCGCATGCAGCTGAGAGCGGCAATTAGCTTTTTTCTGCTTTTTGGGACCAATTCAAGCCCCTGAAAAAGTGCAGCATTTTTAGTATCGCCAAATTCTATAAAATAGCGCCAAATGCATTGTTTTTTGGTGCCGCAACGGGATCTGAGGTGCTTTTATGCTGGGGCCGTTGCACCAAAATCAGCACTTTTTTGAGGGACCCACCCCACCCCTCTGAAAACGGAAATATCCACCTTATGGACAAAATCGCAGACTTTCTACACAATAAACTTTTTTTTCTGATAGCCCCGAGGGATTTGCATTTTTTGGGGCCTCTGGGGAGCATTTTTA
>CAXHKT010000020.1:0-17500 GCA_964017195.1 Siderastrea radians
TGTAAGCTTTTTCTCTACAAAATTTTGTGTACAAAACATGTGAATACATGTAAAAAGAAAATACTATGTTTATAAAAATGGAAATGTGTAGTTCCACATAAAATCCATACCCACCCTATGGAATGTCATTTGAAGCTTAACTAGAATTTCTTGGGGGGAGGGGGGTGCAAAATAAAAAAAACCTTCCGTAGGTGGAGTGTGGAAATTTTCTGGAACTGCACAAAACAATTTATTTATCGATAAAATAGAAGGTGTAAAAACAACCTGGAATGACAATATTATGGTGAATTAAAGTGACGCAAAACGATATTTTTCAGACAGGATTGTTTGTGAAGTATGATTTATATAACCACCTTTTGTGTATGCCAGTTCATCAATTTGATCTGAAAGAACTTGCACCCTCCTTACATTTTAAACCCTGTTTTTGCTTTTTTAGGTGGTCAACCTGAAATTTTGGCACAGAATATCCTGTTTTTTCCCCCTTAAATTTGTGGATTGACATTTTGGCAGGAAAGTGATCTTACCAAATTGGCGTGGTTTCTGAAAGAAAATGTCATTTTAAAAACGAAAATATCTTTTAAATTGTCGATCCAATCAAAGGATACAACATTTTGAATTTCCAAAAAAGTCACATGAAACTGTCTATTTCTGCCCTCGCACATGCCCACTTGAAAGTGTACACTGATATTAATTTTTGCACAAGCCTTCAATGTAGTACTGAACAGTTTCCCTTTCATCTGTTTCAAGCTTATGACACAGGAAGACATAGTAAATGTGATATCATGCACCACTTGTATGTAACTTGTGATAGCATGTGACAGATTCTGAGTCATTGCAATGTCTTGTGATCACATACCTTGGTACCACAAGAGTACCCCCACCCCCCCCCCCAAAAAAAAACATTTAAAAAGCTGAAAACTGAATAGTTAAGGCCTTCTGCTTAAAATGTTTCGTTTCCCACGTCTCCTCTCTCATGGATCACTTGGCCCAGGTTTACAAAAAAGGACAACTGAAGAAAAGACACATTGACAAATTTTATAAATAATTCCAAGCGAACCTCAGCCTTCATTAAATCTTCTCAGTGACTGCCATTTTGTACTGTACGTGCCCCTACCACTCTAAATTGTGTTCCAACATGTCGTTACAAGGGCTGATTTAGATGTCAGAGTTGCTAAATGGTGTGTACAAAGCATATTCAAATTGGAAAAATACAAGAAAAGGAAGTGGGCAGTTTAGTCAAGTGATGGGCAACAAAACATTTTACAGTGATGGCCTAATTAAGTATGATGAGCTGTTATGATGGCTGGTGACAGTAACAATAGAAAATTCCCAAACCATTGCCCCACATTAACCATTTGGGACACGAGAAAGCCAATAAACCGCCGTGGTCAGAATTTTTTCGTGATATGTTTAAGGCACTATATCACTTTAAAAGGCTTGAAGACACTTTGGAATTATAGTACCGGTAATCTCAAAAACAACATAACAGTTCAGTTTAACCCTTTCAGTCACAAGAGTGCCTAAAATCAAAATTCAAGACACATCCCAAATTTCCTTTTGAAGAGTATGTAAAAATAAATAGTACCATGTGAAAGTACTGCTGGAGAGGTTAATCATTTGGTCACACCATAGGATTTCATCCACAGAATCAAAAGTTATACATGTAACTGACTGGGAGTCACTACTTTTCTGAAAGTACAAAAGCTGTCTTTGCCCAGATGGCAATAGCCCAAGATGGCAATAGCCCAAGATGGCAAGATGGCAATGGGTTGCACCTTGAAAAAAAAAAACAAAACTGGGTCAACTTTTTCCAAGTTCTTTCTTTTCGTCCTAGAAAAATCACTAACAACACATGGTTTGTTCTCCCTTTAGGAAAACCCAATATGTTGCCTGCTACTACAAAACATTTTGACAAGGCTGCATTACATACAGTAGAACAATATCAGTAAAGGAACGCAAACGATGCTGTACGTGTACGTAGGATCTAGTAAACGAGACCTAATCAGCCAAAGAAATACTCAAATGACAAACATAACAGCAAGGCTGATCTGACTACGTAGAAAGATTTGACTCTGCAAGACATCAACACGACACTAATAGAACTTCAACAGAGCAGGGTTGCAGCCGTAGACAGCTGTTTCGCTCTTCTTAGAGCTCATCAATATGGCATAGCAAGATGGCGAAAATGCCGTAAAAATACCCGTGCACTCTGTTAAAAGCCCTAAACGAGGACGCACACCCACCAGATCACGCCATCACGTGTATTGGAAAGGTCGAGAGTCCCAAGTGTCGTGTTGATGTCTCGCAGAGCCAAAGATAGGATGGACAAAACCAACCTTATGAAGAAACATGGATAAAACCATGCTATAAAGAACAGCATATCAGGTCTATAAAAAAGACCTACGGTCCAAAAAACATGCATACAGTAGAACAATATCAGTAAAGGACCGCAAATGAAAATGCTGTACAAGTACGTAGGATCTAGTAAACCAGACCTAATCAGCCAAAGAAATACTCAAATGACAAACAAATCTTTCTACGTAGTCAGATCAGCCTTGCTGTTATGTTCTGCATTATATAGCCAATTTTATAACAATTTTGGAGGTAATAAATGAACAAATTTGTTTTCTGCAAGATCAAATTTTCACGATTAAAAAAAAAAAGAAAAATGTGAAAAAATTAGATGCCCCAAAAAAAGAGCTATAAGGTGAATAATAAATCAGGACGAAGGGAAAAAATCACATAATAGTACCTTGCCATCAAGATCACCCAGAGCACAATCAATATGCCGCTCTTAATATGTCAGCTTGTGAACTTAACATAAGCCCAGGGATTAACAAGCTGTATTTTAGGGGATTACAAATCATTACCAAGGAATTTCAAAGACGTGAATTTAATTTATTGAATAATTCTCCCACAAAATTATGCCCTTAAATATACTTTATAGCTACACTCTTGGCCAAAGTAAAGCTGCTATCACAACTTGAAATAAAAGAAATAACCCTGTCCATCCCCAAAAATTAGTAATTAAAATTTTTAAGCAAGTGATTGCATACCGTATATGTAGATAAGCTATTTACATTTCAAGGGCTTGTTTATTTGCCTTTCAGAAATTAACCACACAAGACAGAAATGTTATTCCTGTTTCAAAACTACTTGGAAATACTTAACTTGTGAACATCCGCCTTCCTTACTGGCGATCACTTTTATCATAAATAAGTGCCTTGTATATTTTCTTGGTTAAAATAAATTAAATGCTAATCTATTCAATTTGATACTCGTTTACAAAGCTCAATCGTCAAGGATTTTTACCACAAAGTCAGAAATATTTAATGTGCTGCAGGGTTAAACCACGACGCTACTTTTTTTTCCTCAGCAAATGTTCATGCCTTGATTTATGGCTTGATTGAATAAATGAAGCACAAGATGGTGTGAAAAGTTTATCTTTCACCGATTATTTCTTCTTGGCTTGCCAATTCCCCACATGGTTCTTCCTCAATGCATGTGCTAGAGCAAGGACTGCTCTGAACGCTGTCTTCGCTCGATTCATCTTCTTCTTGAATTTCTGATAAGGCCCTCTGGCGTCTTTGCCGAGTTTGCCGAGCCAAGTTCAGTAGCTGAACTCGTTGAGCAAACGAAAAAACGATTCGGGTGATTAGATGCTCAACATGTTGCTCAAATTCTTCGAAGCTTTTCTGGTTCTTCTTCCCCATGAGTTTGTTCATCCATTTCCCTCGGGTAGAGCTTTCCTTGACATGATTTTCAATCTTGTACAATGTCTCTCTCAGATCACTGTAGAATTCTGCTTGACGAATAAACTTGACATCTGCTCCGTTTAAAACTTTGGTGATCTGTTTAACTATCGGCACAAATCGAAGGACATAAGCTTTGTTGTGTTTCGCGCTCGCGATCGCCCAGTGGATGTTGTCCACGATGGAAAAGAGGGAGCCAGGCGAGGCGAAGCAGCTTTCAGCGTTGTTTGCCATCGCAGTCTTGGAAGCCACTTGGTTCTTCATCTGTATTTCAAACTTTGTTCTTGAGCTTCAAAAACGAGAATGGAATAGTCTTCCGTTCAATTCAATCCCCGCTAGCTACACCAGTATAGCAAAACGAAGAAAGTTCAAGTCTTTGTACAAACGCGTTAACTTCCCTCGTCAAAAATTACTTGAAAGATTTCTCGCAGCACCAGAATCCCTCTGAAGCCACTACTGCCATCCAGGTCGTCCTCGCAATCACCATCAAAAAATTCGCTCATCTAGGAAGGTAAAATCGCTCTTATGTTTGAAAAAAAGCAGTGTTTAAAAGGCCAAACTACAGAAAAACTCGCTTCTCAGAAACGGAAGACAAGTGAAACCGACAACCGCGCGCGCGTGGTTTAACCATGCAAAACGACATGCAAAACGTGATTAGCTTGTTGAGAGCTTAGTCACATATCTTCTTGGGTAGGGTGGGGTAGGAAAAAAACGACAGCAGAAATCATATTAAAGAAACTCAGAACCTCGTAAATCTTGTTTCAATTGTACTTCCTTGATACTTGGGTTGCATTCAAGTATATAAAGTTAAATTTTTTTTGAAGAAAAATATATATATATATTTTTTTGGTATTTCAAGCCTAACCCCTCCCGGTGCGTAGTGAAGAATATTGATTAGCATAGCTGGATTGTATTTTCCTATTGGCGGGTTTTTGATCAACAAAGGGTCACAAAGGAACCGCAGATTTCTCGTTCTGATGTAAATATTTTGGCGCCTAGTTACGAAATTTTTATTTTTAGGTTATTGCACAACTGTTCTATAGCGTGGTGAAAATTTCGAAGCTAGGAGTGCGGTTTGATTCATCCGTGCTTTGTTTTGATTGATTTTTTATTTGCGATTTAGGTGTGAGATACAAAAGTAGAAATGACGCTACTTAGGGAAATTCAAAATGCCCCAAACAAGTTAGCGAAAACCAGGGAATGGAAAATTTCTCGTTGAAATAATATTCGGCAGATATATTTTCTCGATAAAGAGTCGTTAGGAGCCGAACCCAAGCGGTCCTGTTAGGCCCAGTTCACTCACGCGCCGTACCTCCCATGTGCCGTACCAAATACATTTTTGCCCCGAGGTCGTATTAAGCGGCGAGCTTTGCCTTACCCTGAGATGTTACCTTGCCTAATTGAATTCTGTCGAAAAAAAACTGATTTGGACACCGTTCCACTGCCAAATAACTACGTACTACTTGGCACGGCACGTGAGAGGTACGGCATCTGAACTGCGTTTCGCGGGACCGGTAGGCGGTTAACTGTCGGTCACGGGAACATCACACACGGATGACAAATGCCGCCACCATATTGGTTTAAAACTTAACTTGGTGACTTGTACCTTATTTTACCGTTCGTGATCAAAAAATGATCCAAAATCTCTATTTAGAAGGAAAATCATGGGCTTCTGCGAAAATCCATCAAGACTCGTATACTTCCTATACTTGGGTGTCCTGTGGTAACAGCCCAAAAATAGTGGTCTTCACGGAAGCGCGTGAGTAGCAAGCAGTTGACCAGGGCTTTTAGGTGTGACACACAGCACGTTCAATAGAATTTGAAACCGTTCCGTTTTTTCCTCTTTGTTTCCTTTGCTTCCTGTTTTTCCTTCGCTCTATGGTCGAAAATATTTTTGCCAACTGTGTGCTGGAACTTGATTGAATTTTATTTTCCACTTCTCAACTTTAATTTTTGATTTTAGTTTGATTTCGTACTTTACTTGAATTCAGTTTTACTTCATTTTGATTTTGACTAAAATTTATTTTCAGCCTATTTTCTTATTATTTACATTGTAGATTTTACTTCATTTTATTCTTTAAA
Organism: Siderastrea radians; assembly: GCA_964017195.1. NCBI lineage: Eukaryota > Metazoa > Cnidaria > Anthozoa > Scleractinia > Rhizangiidae > Siderastrea > Siderastrea radians. Next base: position 5,835 of record CAXHKT010000020.1, read on the forward strand.
GTAAAATTGTCAGGTAAATTAAAAGAAAATCAACTTTCCGTTGATTTCTACCTTCGCGTCACGTCTCCTCGAAATTTCGAGCGCGCGCGCGTGTATATTTCGCCCGCCCCACAATCGCGATCGCCAAAATTAGAGACTACTTGCAGTCTAGATTTCGTATGACAACGACAACAACAACACTTTATTTAACGTGGAAACATGCATTGACCTCCATACTGCTGAACTATTATTTGGCGTGAGACGTAAAATGACTAGTTTTTTTTCTTAAGTTTTTTGATGAAATACGGTTTTCAAACCCAAACAGGTTACGCAAAATGTGACCCCTCCCCCACCCCTCGCAACCCCTCCCGATTTACCAGCATCTCTGTTGGTTAAAGGATTTTGATTATTCACGAATTGCAATAAACAACAGCGAAATTGAGACAGTGATCAATGAGAGCAAAGAAAACGGGTTAAAAGCGTCATTCTTTCGGTTCTGAAAAGAGCAGTTCGTTTCAGTGGCATTTTAATTTCATGTGCAGTTCACGTTTAACTATAAAGCGTCTGGATTCTCCATTTCCTGCATTTCGGCCTACGTCAGTCCAAAACAGCAAAACTTTGTACCCTATTTCCGAAGAGTAAGTAATACATACCATACTTCAAGCCAAACTCTATTCTCTATTCAGACTACCAAACTTTAATTTACTGTGTAGTCAAAACTCGAAAAAGTGTGACCCTGGTTGGTCCGCTGTTGACTTTTTAACCTGCTACGTTTGGCGCGCGAAAGGGTTGCCTTAGAGCGAAACCAAATATAAGATTGCTTTATGTTTTTGTTTTTGTTTTTTTTTTAAACTTAAAATTCAGTTAACTCGACGTTTTCATTGTTAAAGTCTAATCAGGCAAACAGGAGCTCTGAATCAAAACAAAGTATATCAGTCGGTGAGTGTGTTGGTAGGGCCTTGACTGAAGTACTACACAATTAACAGCAGGAACCTATAGCTAGGACACCCTAGTTATCCGATACATCAGCGCCTAAAAATAACGAAAGTGTCTCCGACAGAGCACTCTTTCCTCCGCAGAGGATTAAAGGAGCTTTTCGTACGGAGAGTATCCGTTGAAATAGTGAGCGCAGGCGTAACTTTGGTCTGCGGAGGAGACAGGACCAATGATTCAGCGAAGTTCCTCTCTCGGGAATACCGCGAAGATCTCGGGAACATCAGCGAATCTACACGACATCTCACGAAAATAAACACAGGAATGTGTTCAGGAATGCGCTCTACTCCACTACAATATCTCATGGTTGCTATCGCAACCACAAGATAAAAACGAAACCAAAACTGGCGTACGTTTCGTAAAACTCCCAGAAACATTTCGGGCCTGAAAATCTGCCTGTCTTACGTGACCAACTTCACCACTAGAAATCGTTTATTTTTTAGGAAAAGATTTTGGAAGCTAAGCGTTACAGTAAAATCTCTAGAATTTTCAAGAATGATAATAATGTGGTAGCATCAAATCAATAATCCTGGAGAGAGGTTAGGAATATTGATTTCATCATACCCGCCATGCTTTATTTATTGTACTGACTTTATTAATTACCCACCATGTTGGTCCCAAAGACTGAGGGGTTCCAACATGGCGGACGCATACCAACTCTTTTAATTTTCGGAAAATTATTTTTTAAAAAAACTTTGTCTTAAAGAGCAATGTAGAGCCAGAATTTTTCTACGCTGTCTCCTTTTACCTGCTTTTTACCTTAATTTCTTTCTGAATCTTGTTCATGCAAGAAAACTCGTTTGTCATATTTAAGGTGGTTTAAAATTAAGCGTCAAAAGTATTTCATGTTTGTATGGGTTTCTCTTTACTACACCCCGTGATTGGTTAAAAAAAAACTCGCGACACTTTCTCGACCAATTGAAAGTAAAATCAAAACATAATAATAATTAATAATAATAATAATTTATTACTTTTCAGGCGCAAATAAGCATAGGGATATGATCAAACCATGACTTGCTCACACGTTTTCCCGCACTTGACCACTGAGGCCTATTACACGTATTTGTTTCGAGTTCTGATTGGTTAATTGCATTGTGTAGCTTGCGTCTGCTGTGATTGGCCAGAGTAATTCCTTTAGTTTTGGTTTTACGACCGGCTCATTTGAAAAACGCTCAATGAGAGGAGGAAAAAAAAGTACCAGGAGTGGGGTTCGAACCCACGCGGACAATACGTCCATTGGATCTTAAGTCCAACGCCTTAACCACTCGGCCATCCTGGTAATGTTACTTCGGTTGGAAATAATGCAAAGACTGTTCAGACAACGTGCACGAGGCGTAAATGCAATATTTCGGCTGGCCAATACCAGCCTTCTTCAGGTTTATTGAATGAAATGTGAATTTACATGGTCTTTATATAACGAACCGGAAATAACAGGACAGGACTACGTGATGTGTTAAAAATACAGAAAAACAATAATAATGAAATAAAAGAGGAAATACAGTATAATAGAGATAAGGAAAAAGCTGGTTGGATTACATTTCATCTCTTCTGTTAAGACCTGGAGGCTCCAGTGTGTTTCCTCGGTGGATGAGGAATGCCTCACGAGCCTTTCTAACTGACTCACGATTAGTATATAATTTTTCAAGTGGTATAAGAAGCATATGATTAACCGTATGATTGCCAGTAATAAAGTGTCGTGAGACAGCGGTAGGATTGTAGCTGGAGGTGTTGATAATGGGTCGCTTATGTTCATTAAAGCGTTCTTTGACTTTGAGGCGACGTTTAGTTTCTCCGATATATTGAAGATTACATTTAGTACATTGAATCATGTAAATCACATTACGCGTTTCACAAGTAATGTGCGTTTGATTTGATTAATTTGTCCAGTACTATTAAAAGTATATTGCGTGCGGCCATCTTCGATATAAGGGCAGGTGGTACAATTATTTTTATTGCACCGAAAAGAGCCAGGAGGAAACCGTGAGTTGTCAGTGTTGACAGGTTCCGGTAACTTAGCTCTAACAAGAATGTCACTAATGTTTTCACAACGCCGGTGGGCTACTAAAGGAAGACTAGTAAAAACCTTTTTACAAGGATCAGATAAGTAGAGAACATGAGAGTGTTTGTGGATTATGCGGGTTATGTTAGGTAAAGCAGGATTGTATGTAATGACAAAAGGAACAGTATCTGTCTGTCGTTTAGGTTTGGCTTTAAGAGCGTCGTTGCAAGAAACGTCAGAAGCCCGTTGTATTTGGGTTTTAAGAAAATCTAGTCTATAACCCCGATTGACGAGGTAGTTCATAAGTACTTCAATCTGCTGATAATTATTTTAAAATCTCTTATTCCATGCCTTTCTATTCCATGCCTTTGTTATTAGAGATGTTTCAGGACAGAGCAGTTTAGAGTACGATTTCACGCGCAGCAACATAACTGCAAACTTTTAAAAACAGGGAAGCCACGTGTTCGGCTACCCGCGTGACCATGCGCTGAGAAAAACGCTTTGAAGTTTTGGGTAAAGATAAATTTCTTAAAATAAATAATTTATTTATTCAAAGAAGAATTATCGTAATCCAATAAAATTATTGGTAGCACCATGAAATCTACAATTGAATCGAATTTTTACACGCTTCACGAAAATTACGTGTAAAGTTGTCTTGCACACGTCCAAGATAGCCAAAGATAGCCGGCAATCAAGGGATTATGAAGGGGAAGTTAGAGCAAGCAAACCCGGAAAGCACAGGACACATCGAGTTCCACACGGGGGTTAGCAGGTTTGGTAGGGTGGGGTGAGTGGGGTGCGGTGGTGTAGTGGTTGCGCGTTGGACTTAAGATCTGAAGGTCGGTGGTTCGAGGCCCAGTCCCTGCCATTTTGTTGTTTCCTCAGACAAGAAACTTTACCCCACATTGTCTCTCTCCACCCAGGTGTATAAATGCGTATTGGTGACATACTTCTGGGGATAACCCGGCAATGGACATCCAGGGGAAGTAGCAATACTCTCAGTTACTTCATGCTACAGGACCCGGGTTAAGCTCCGGCTCGTGTGGGCCCCCTTGGCTTGTGTGCGACTTTACCTAGGATGAGGCAAGGTGAGTCCTGACAACAGGAGAAACCTGCTCTCAACGTTTAGCTCAGCTGGTGGAACAAGGCACTGGTATCCCGGGGGTAATGGGTTCAATTACCGTTACAGTCTTAAAGTTATTTCTTTTTCTTTTTCCTTTTGTTTTTCAGGCTAAAAGGGAGAATTGCTTCAATTGCTTTTACACCTCGAAGATCATTCCACTCATTTCAAGTTTGAGCCACAGTTCATATACACGTATGTCTTTTATATATTTTTTTTCAGGTCGGGATTTATTAAATATTTTATTGTTTGTTGTCACTTGAACTGTCTGAACTCGTCCTGGTATATCTCAGCCAACGTTTGTTAAAGATGGACGTCTATCAGCTCCTCCTGTTTGCGTTGGCGATCATCTTTGCTGAAGGTACGTAAGAAAAACAGAACCACAGGAAGTCAAGAGAGAGAGACAGTCACAGACAGAGAGAGAGATAGAGAGAGAGAGAGAGAGAGAGAATAAGAGAGAAAGAGAGAAAGTTGTTTATTCATTGTATCTGGACCGTGATTACTTCTGAGAGGAGAAAGAAATGAGTAAACGAAAAGGGCGGATGAAAAGGTGTTTTCCCACCAAATTTTCGACCCTTTTATCAATGGCCACCAAAATGCCCTAACGATGATCGCCTAAAGTAAAGGGGTGGTCGCCTAGGTTATGAATAGTAAAAGAAATTCGGTATCTTTGACTAGTGATCACGTAAGAGGGGTTGTCAGGTTTAGGACTGGAAATTTAAAAAACCTGTGGATAAACTGATGCTATAGTCGCCATCATTTAGTCTTAGATCCTACGGATATAGATCCTTTTCAGTTTGCGCGCCTAAGCTTTGGAATTCGCTACCTTTTCATATAAAATCTAGCCCTTCAGTAGACGTTTCTTCTCAAGAAAGCTTTTTATCGAACACTTTATTTTTGTGACTGTAGACTTGTAGTTTTTTATTTTTATTTATTTATATTCCCGTCTCAGTAGAATAAACTGGTCACTCAGTTGACGCGGGACTCTTGTGCGACAAAACAGTTGTCTATTACGACCCGTCCTACCTGGCGTTAAAAATGGTTTTTCATTTATCCGGCACTTTCATCTGTCTATTTCTGATCTTTCTCAAGCAGTAAATCGACGGGTAGGAAGACCGCCGTATCGATCCGTTGACGAGTATCTAACGTTAGGGGGAGTTATTCATCTATAATAAGACGCCGATCATATTAGACGATCGCGCGAGTTATCGATTTGCTTCCATATATAGTTATCTGTTTTCTTATATATGTAGTCTTCATAAGAGCCAGAACGTTTCAGTATTCTCGCTTTGTCAATGCTATTAAAACACCTGTTCCGTCAAATGGTCAGCCTGGCCTTTGAGATACCACAAGAAATGCATGTCGGAGTAATAATGCTGCTTATTCCCTTTATGATACAAAACCAGAAAGTCCTAGCACCGATGACTTAACAAGGACCTACCACTTCTGGTAAAACTTCATTGGCTTCCGATTTCCTACCGTGTTGTGTTCAAGTTACTTTTGTTGGTTTTGAAAGCTCTAAATGGTCTTGGCCCTCGGTATTTGGTCGAATTACTTCAGTACCAGAAGCTTTCCAGGACACTTCATTCACATTCCTTAGAACTTCTTTTGCAACAGAAATCCAATACTAAAACATATGGCGACAGGGCATTTTCCATATGTGCCCCTAGACTGTGGAATAGTATTCCCTTAGACATTCGTAAATGGAACAGTGTTTCTATTTAAAAAAAAAAACAATTAAAGACCTACCTTTTTAGGAAATTTGTTAATAATGGTTTATACCTTCTTATTTCTATTTTTATTTATTAATATATAGACAAGAGCGTTTTAGTGAAAAACAGACCACTCGTAAATTTCATACGAAACTACATCCGGAACTCGAGTGGCGTATTTTCCATATCCTCACTAGTGAGGATATCGATGACGTCATTTCCCGCTTTTACACTGCTGTTTGTGCAAAAATACTCTTTTCTGTATAATAAAAAGAAAATTACACGGTGGCTTGAAGATATAAATTTTATTTTCTCGTGGTAAAAAACAATATTTTACTCACTCGCTGCGCTCTTTCGTAAGATATTGTTTTTACCACTCGAAAATAAAATTCATATCTTCGCACCGCCGTGTAATATCCTCTATATATTTATTATTATAAAATTATTATTTTTAACATTGTTGTAAAGCGCCACGAACAACTAGTGGATCTGAGCGCTATAAAAGTGTTTAACTAATTAATTAACCTAACCATTCAAACATTTAGAGTTGTTTTATTTTAACAGGAAAACAAGAATAATGCAGCACAAAGATTGACCTAGCTATCGTTTCAGACGCTTCTGGGAGCATTGGCGAAGCGAACTTTAACATGGCCAAAGACTTCGCCAAAGAACTGTGCAGACGATTCGTGATCTCCAGAGACAAAGTTCACGTATCTATTGTCTCTTATTCTCAGTATGTCCATATAATGCCCAAGTTCAGTGATTGCTATGATGAGAAGTCCCTCGAAAATGCTTTGAATAACTAGCATCTCTACGAAGCTTCCTCGACCAGTACTGGCAGGACATTGAAAGTTATCTATTTTGACGTGTTTAATGAGAAGAGGGGTGGAGCGAGAACTGAGGAGCTTGGTGAGTTGAGGAGTTCTTTATCGTTCATTCATTTTATGTTACAGCAATGTTTGCTGTACAGTCCTGTATATACAAACGTAATGCAAAGGAAATTCGGCGAAATTCAAATAGGCGAACTTTCGTTGCAAACAAAACATCGCCGAAATTCCACAGTTTTTTTCAGAAATCTATTGTTTACGTTTCGGCGTGGACAATTTCGCGATTGGCGAAAACACGAATGTCTAAAGACATGGTTAGAGCCTAATTTGCATAAAATCTACTCAACTGTTCATAACTTTGGGGACATTTGCTGAAAAGCTCTCAAACTTTGCACCCATTTAAAACGTGATGGCCTTAACTCAATATTTAGACTTAAGTGCCCAACGCTTGTGTCACGTGACCAGTGAAGGATGATTAAGGGTCAAAATCTTTAGAGTAAAATGGGGAATTAAATCTTTTTGCCGGGGTGTCATTCTTTTACATCCAAAGAGCTTATAATGAATTCGCCTTGTGAGATTGTCTATTTTATTTATATTAGAAATTATTAAAGCATTAATTAAGTCACGTGACCTATTTTCGTGATTTGTAGGATTTCTACTTAATATGGACACGTTTAAAAGGCGAATTTATGATGGCCCCTTAGCATGTAAAAGAATGACACCCAAAAAGATTTCTTTTTATTTCATTTTATATTCCCCATTTCACTCTGAAAATGTTAACCGTGACCCAAATGACTGACACTTGAAGTCAAAACTGAGTTAGGGTCACAGTTTTCCACAGTTGCCAAGTTTGAGAGTTTTTCTGCAGATTTCCGCAGAGTTATCACTTTTGGGCAAATTTGTGCAAATTAGGCCCAAACCTTGCCTTAAGTGGCCTGAGGTCCGCAGTTGTGAACGAAAATTCTCGTGAACTTTCGTTTTCCTAAAGCAAAAGTTCGTATGCAGGAGCTGAAGGTTCATGAGTGTTAAAAGAAAATTCGCCTACATTCAGCAAAAATTCGCCAGCCGACATTAAATGTAACTGTCATTCACTCTCAGAGCTCTGAATTAGCTAGCGCAGAACTTGCGATCATGAAAGACCTTCGGTTCCAAAGTGGTTATCCAAGTTGCCGGTGAGCCAACTTTAAACTAGCATTAACTCATACAATTTTGTTTTGATTTGGCAAAAAAGAAAACGTAAGGTCACCCCAACATTTCATACTTTCCAAGTAAGTGTCAATGCATGTAAATCATAGCCAGAGGAACCGCCACGTAAATGTATTTTATTTCGAAACTCCATTTCTTAGCACATGCATGGCGATGTCTCGGGCGTTCAGCAGCCCTCTCTCTGATTGTTTTGAATAAGGTACCTCATGCTTGAGCGAAATCCCGAGCATTTTCCTTTCATGTTTCTCTGAGTAAATGCTAAGTCTTGAAGTGATCCCTTGCTCAGCGTCCAAGTTTGGCATCCGGCGTACGTTAACTAATGCATAGTACATGCTTTTAACAGTTTCTTATTTGACTTAGGCTTGGACGAATCTCTTTATCTTTGAGGATTACCTGTTTCTCCCAAAGGCAGCAATTTTTGTCTTGTTTTTCAAAACACTTTTGTTCCATTGTATTTTTAACTTCTTCAATTTGTTTTCTCTTTCATCACAGATGTAAAAAAGGTGACCGTCGTCGTTACAGATGGTTACAGCACGACCGGAGTCGAATTTGTGAAAGACAAGGCTAACCTTTTGAAGAATGCTGGAATTGAAATATTTGCAATCGGGATTACCAAGAGAATGAGAGACGAAGAATTGGTTATTTTATCAAGTGAACCTGTTAAAAATCATTTCTTCAGGCTTTCTGATTCAAACTCTGTTAAAGGAATAGCCGACTCTATCATTAAGCAAGTGTGCAAGTAGCGATATATTGCATGAGTTTACAGCTGTCTTGTTAGAGAGATCATGCCTTGAACGAAGGTGTTTACCATCGGAGGCGGCAAAATGTAGCCTTCACTCCAGAGAATATGTCCTCTAGAACAAACTCCCTAGAGCAAGAGGAAAGAGAGCAGGCCTAAATAACTATATATCATACGTTTTAAATAGCGAAGAAATTATTCGCAAATTTGGTAAATTGCTGTATCTGTTACGAACAATTTTCTTATCGTATAGCCGCACCCGAGCCAACAGGAAAAAGCGGGAAAAATAAGCCAATCACAAACTTCCGTATATATTGCTTGTCGTAAGGTGGCGTGATGACCTCAGCGGTAAAAGGGACAAAGTGTTTTGTAGGCTCACTTTATTAGATGTTTGCTCGGAAAATGTTCGCCACTTCGGCCATTGAACACTTGGAGGGACAAACAAGCTTAAGATTTTGGATGACTGTTTGATCGTATAGCCGTCTTTAGCACAAGATTATCGATGTAGAGCCGGGGCAACGACGCCTTTGCCTTTATTCAAATTACCTCCTTTGACAGAATCTTTTGTATTTCGCAGTGGCATGACACTTGTTCGTTTAAAACAGCAATAAATAAAATATTATTCCAAATCCACTGCCTCGTGTTCTAAATTTAGAGACACATCCTCTTATTTTTGCTTGCATTAGCTTGTTTAGAGTTGGTTCCTAAAAAAAAAAGAATTAGTATAATCCTATGGATGTTTATTTCTTGTTAGCTCTTCTTTGTAAGTCTTTTGTTAACACCCCGATGAAAGGTAATCCATAATATATTAACTTTAGCGCGTGCACTTGTTTGAAGGGGTGGCGGGTAATACCGGCTTCCCCACGCAATTCTTGTAAGTTGTCTCAAGTTGCTTTGTGTTGTTGATCAAATAACAATATTCTATACACGATTATCAGATCCCCTGTGGCGTTTTACAGAGGGCTTCTCTTTAAGATGGAGTTCTGCCTTTTCGTACTGTTTCTGGTGTCCGTTGTTTTGGCTGAAGGTAAAGTGCCTGTTTTCAAATTTGTTTGTTGGGTAAGAAAGAGATCCTGGTAATTGAAAAGACGCATTAAATTTTTAGAGTTTCACAGGTGAAGAAGAGTGCCTGATTTTAAAACAGAACAAAAAATGAATCAGAATGACATTGGATGGAATTTTGCCCAGATATTGAAAAAAAAGAATGTGCCATGGGGAAAAATGCTCGGTAGCTTGGATTTGAACGGTGATACGCTGGGTTCTTATCAACGGATTCAAAAGTCAGAGAACCACTTTGAACCGTACACTCAAGAGTTATTCTTTTACACAACACAACAAGGTTCTAGATAGAGTTGGTTGATAGATTACCTCCTCGCTATTGGGATCATTAAATGTTGCCTCTTTCACAGTCAATGAGAGTGATCCTCATAAATTCTTACAACAAACTGGTCTGCAGTTTACCAAAATAAAATCACTCGATAAAATTAACGTCTTCAAACTCATGATAATGATTTCAGCATCTCCTGTGAGCGCGTAAATTTCTGAAATTTTTTTTCTAGTATTTGTCTTTTTTAATATTCTTTCAGTCTTTCTAATGTTTGAGTGTGAAATTGCTTGTCCAGCTGCTTGTCCTGGCATTGAAGTAATGAGTGGTTACCGGCATGGGAGAGAAATTAGGTCGCTTTTCTCCTTTTACGAGGAGGTACCTCATTAGGAAGAAAGTCAAATCTCAGCTTTGTGATAACAACCTCCGCCCCCCCCCCCCAAAAAAAAAAAGACAAAAAAATAAACAGATTTACCTTAGTGCCTAAATTGGCGAAATGCTAATCAATACATCGTTTCATCTCTCAAAATTTATTGAAAGGTGAAATTAATAATACCTGTTCGTGAGAATTCCAAAACGACAATTTTTTTCCCAGTTATTTTCTTTGAATCTTTCTAATTTAGTTGTGGAAATTGTGAATTTCAGTACCTCTCTTGCCATTAGGTAAGAGTGATTTTACTTTAACCCGTGAAATAGATACTAAACTATTACGCACTGTTATATTACACACTAATTCTATTGTTTTCTTTTGTTCAGCTTTCACTATTAGACGCTAACTGTTAGCGAGAACAGGTCCGAAAACTTATTAATGCCTCGATTTGCGAAATGCTGACCAATCGAACCATTCATTTTCGTTTAACATTTAGTTTAATTAAAAGTTGAAACATCCTTGTACCAAATTTCAAAGCGACAAATTTTCAGCAATAATTAAATGGTCATTATAATAATAATAAGTTAGAACCACCGTAATTGTACAGCATCACTATAACGACGGTAACCACAGGGTCATACTATAGGGTTCTTCCACAGTCTCAAAGTTAGAACCATCTTAAAGTATATGGTATACTTAGTTAATGATTTAATAAATCGAAACTGCTTTGATTCTTTTTCTGTTATGCTAGCCGTTTTTAATTTTGAAACAATCAGAGCACAAATAAAAGCCGAATTACTTGCAATAACATAACATGGTGGCCCCATCAATGTCCGTTTGTCTACACTTCCTGCGGCTTAATTTGACGGTATTATTTTTGGACTCAAGAATCGACCCTCGCACGCACAAGCGAAGTCACACCCCCAACGTGGTACAAGGGAGAGGGGTTTGATGAACCCCTCCCCTCTTGGCTTTTCGTTATGTTAGAATATTTCGAAAAGATTTTGCCTTTAGTAGAAAGCCTGTGATGTGTTCTACAAGATGAGGTTCATATTATGGGTTGCCACGCTGCTTGGGGCTTGTGAGGTCATCCAAGATAGCCGCCATTTTGGGCGCCATCTTGGATTTTACCCAAAAATTAGAAATTGTCGAAAAACGTCAAAATTTGGACCATTTTGATGCTGGACATGAAGAATGTGCCATAATTAAACATTTTGCTGCTTCATGTTGACATTTTTTGCACTTTTCACCTAAAAAGTGTAAAAAACACGCATTTTTCTTCAAAAATAGCTTGACCACCTGCTACTTATGACGTCATATTTCGTAACCATAGCAACCGGTTTTGACAAAACTTATGTCAAAATGTGTCTAAGGGATATGCATACAGCTACTGAAAA
>CAXHKT010000020.1:22500-64000 GCA_964017195.1 Siderastrea radians
TCTTACTTTCGTTTCGCGGGACTCTAGGCGGTTGACTGTCGGTCACGGGAACATCACACACGGATGGCAAACGTCGCCACCATATTGTTTTAAAACTTAACTTGATGACTTGTTCCTTATTTTACCGTTACTGATTAAAACATGATCCAAAATCAATCTCTATTTAGAAGGAAAATCATGAGCTCCTGAGAAAATCCATCAAGACTCGTATATTTCCTATACTTGGGTGTCCTGTGGTAACAGCCCAAAAATAGTGGTCTTCACGGAAGCGCGTGAGTAGAAAACACTTGACCAGGGCTTTTAGGTGTGACACACAGCACGTTCAATAGAATTTGAAACTGTTCCGTTCTTTCCTCTTTGTTTCCTTTGCTTCCTGTTTTTCCTTCGCTCTATGGTCGAAAATATTTTTGCCAACTGTGTGCTGCTGGAACTTGATTGAATTTTATTTTCCACTTCTCAACTTTAATTTTTGATTTTAGTTTCATTTCGTATTTTACTTGAATTCAGTTTTATTTCATTTTGATTTTGACTGAAATTTATTTAAAGCCTATTTTCATATTATTTACATTATAGATTTTACTTCATTTTATTTTTTAAAGTAAAATTGTCAGGTAAATAAAACAAAAATCAATCTTCCGTTGATTTCGTATGACAACAACAACAACAACACTTTATTTAGGGACGGACCATTAATTTTTTGGAGGGGGGGGATGAAAAATCCTGAAAAAAATTGTTTGCAAAATTAAAAAAGGCTAAGTAAATTGTTTGCAGACATGAAAAGGAGAAAATAAAAAGTTTGCAGACTAGTTGATACATAGTTTGATTTAAATAAGTAAATTTAGTCCTATTTGTTAAAGTGCAAGATAACAAAGCAACAAAATGATTTCCATAGATTTATCAACGGTTTTGACATGGTAAATTAGCCATCACAAACTAATTCAAAAGTTGACACTTTGAGTGTTAGCTATTCATTAGAGCAAATGAGCTATTTAACGCTCAAACATCAGTTTTGTCATTTCTTTCCGGTGGCTAATTTACCAAATGGACTTGGTTGATAAACCCCAATTTCTGTTTTTTACTTTTCCACCAACAAATTACCACAGTTTCTTAAAATCAGTAACTAACCCCTTTATAAACTACAAAATTAAGCGCAAGTGTAAGCAAGCGCTTTTTCATTTGGCTCCTCAATCCTCTCTAGGATCAGGGGAGAAAAGGCCGCTGGTGCAGTTCTATATTATTACTTGCAATTACGTTCATATTTTAATGTTTCAATATACTTTGATGTGAGATTTTCAATTTTTTTAGGAAACAAAACAAGCCATGGTGCTTTTATAAGTTAGAGACATAGAGACACGGCTTTCATGGAAAGTAGTTTTAGGCAGTAATGTTTAGATAAGTATTTTTACTACATAAGATTACCTGATGAATTTTAACCGTATATAAATAATAATAATAATAATAATAATAATAATAATAATAATAATAATAATAACAACAACAACAAACAAAAAAAATTGTTTGCAGGAAGATGCAGCCGGAAAAAAATTGTTTGCACAGACAGGTGAAAAAATTTTCATCCCCACCCCCTCCAAAAAAATAATGGTCCGTCCCTTAAAGGTCAAATAAACCCAAATTTTGATAATTCCGCCTTAGCCGTTTAAACGCGTCTTGACACAAAAAGAAATCATTATAAAACCAAACTGGACCGAAATTTTCCTTCCTGAGACCTTAAAAGGAGTAACAAAGCCAAAAGTACGAAGATATCCGAAGGTGTCACGAAATCGTTTCTGAAATGACCGCGCGCTTAAATGGAAGGAATGGAAACGACCGCTGATTCTGTGACGTCACTGTTGATGAGCAAAGAAAACTCAAGATCGAAAGGCGAGTATTGAAGAGTATTGTTGTAATTTTTTGGAAAATTCTCTGTTTTCACCCGTTTTCTTTCCGTTGAAAATGGCCGAGGAGCTCAAACCTGTGGCATTTAACGTAGAGCCATACCAGTTTGAGCTAATTGCCACAGAATCGGACTGCAAAATCTCAGATGATATTCGACCGACAGCAATGGCTTCGAAAGTAAACGACGGAATAGATAAAGTTTAATGGTGAGCGTTTAAGCTTATTTATTCATTACACTGTAAAAGTTCGCCGTATAATTGTTAATAAATGCGTTACCACTTTATCTGAGGCATTTTTGATGTTCTTAGCAGCCCTTTTGTACACTTATCATGATCGATGTTTGTTGTTATGCCTTACTGACTAGACTGACTAGAGTAAAGCAAAGCTTCTTATACATGTATCCATTATGGTTGCTATGTGAGTACGGTTTTCATCCTCGCGGCAATAGCGGCAGGAAATCCAGCTCAAATTTTGAACATAGCCGAAAGCAGGTTACAGTTCTTGTTGAATGTATCTGTCTACATCCTGTGATAAGATACCACCTGCTATGTCCTAGAGACAGATGAAGAGAATTTTTTAAATCCAGCTGTCATTGAGACATTATAATCAGTATTTTTGAAAACGAAGGCCGTAGTACGTACATATTAACGTAATTTTGCTTTGGGCTCTTTGTTTTTTTTGGGGGGGGTGGGGGGGGGTGGGGGGGGGGCAGAGAACAAACTCCATGTATAGATTGGTGCAACCCAAATGAGTATGGTTTTAAAGCCTTTTTGGTCTGAAAATGGTTGTTGACTTAAAAGTCAGGTCTGAAAATGGTAATTGATTCGGGGGTGACAGTTATGTTTTGTCAGTTCTGAAAATGGGTGGGAAAAATTACACATCTGGTTCTAAAGATGGGTAAGGAAAATTACATGTTTGATCTGACAGTGGGCACACTGAGAGCTGCTTTGTGGTTGAATTTTGTTTGGGAAAAGAGAAAGAAAACCCTCTGGAAGCAGGGGAGGAGCCAGGGGACCAGTGGGGAGGGAAAATTACATATTTTGGTCCAAAAATGAATCATCTATAAATTGTGTACATGAGAAAAGATCCTTCATTAATACATGATGAGATGTTGCAATGCTTATCAGGTTGTGTGCTAAAGACTAAGATATTTGACAAAAGGTGACGTAAAAGTAGTAAAAGATCAAGGAACAATAATGAAATGACAATTACAAAAACCCTTATTACATGAATGAACATGTACATAAACAGTATACCTTGTTAAGTTCTTAGCAACCTTGTGCACTTTATGACCCCTTTGATGTATATGGTTTAACAAGTATTGGGTTTACAATCAGTTGTACTACCAGTACAACATATAAGTAATATAATAATTGTTAGTTGAAAGCAAAAACAAACTCTCAAATTTTAGCTTAAACAAATCAAATGTGATTTCATTATTTCTAAGACTGTGAAATCGAGTTAATGTTGTTTTTCTACTGTTGTTACTGTTTAGCTAACCTGTTTATTTATTTAACATAGATTTAATTTTGTAGTTGACATATTTATTTAATCCCTTTACTGATGAGTTACCTTTTACTCATCTGTGTATCTTTCTTATGAGTCTGTTGTTTCCTCTTTCGTTCTCAGAACATGTATACAGTAATGTTGCTTATAGGCAATACACTTACTGGATACGTATGAAGCTGGGATGACAAATCCCAATAGCCATTCCATCTTGTCTGGTTTTAAAAATTAGAGAGAGCTTCCCAAGTAAAAGTGGAAACTGAAAGGGCTTTGAATATGACCATTAACAGCTTGGCAGTCTTGCTAGATAATATTAACATCATATTTGGTTGACACTTGTACTACTCTTTGAAATGTATCTAAACTTTGTATTTTCTTCAATTACTACAGAGTGGTACTTAGCCTAGGAGGTGAGAGGGGAGGGGCTCCCATAGTGTAGTGAAGGGATCACCGTGATTACAATTCATGCTTTGGTACCACTTAGGGTGTTTGAATTAAAAATGACCATTGTCAGCATTTTGATACTTTCTAGGGTTTTAAGGTACTATAATGACAGAAATTCATGCTGGCAGGAACAACTTTTCAAGAGGTATTAGGACTTCTTGGAGTGACAAGGAACATATGCGACACCCACAAAAGAAGTTTTTTTGTTTCAAACAACAATCAATTCCTTCAATTTTTATGGCTCAACCATTTCCCCCTCCTGAAAGTACTTAGATAGCAGCTGTACGAAGGGTGGAACCCCATAATTATATTAAGTGATACACCTGTCATAAACTTGATAGGGGCATGTTCGTCTTGATATGATGTCATTTCTGCCTCCCCTAAAAATCATGAACATAGAACAGCCTGGAACACCTGCTTCTCAGGGGGGTACTCCGGATTTGACGGGGATGATCGAATGGGGGCAAAAATCAAAACCCAAAAAATCCCTAGGGCCTCCCAGGAACCCAAAAAATCCCTGGACCAAAAATTAACCCCCCAAAATCCCATGCCGAATTTTCGAGCCTCAAAAATTTCCAGAAAGGATTTACCCACAAGTCACAAGCGAAAGAATTCACTACAGCAAAAGGGAATTCCAGTGAGGATAAAGCCGGGTGATAAACACGATAGCTGAGAAATCAGTTGAATGAATTGACGCCTTGTGAAATACACCCGGGACACTTTGCGGACTATTGTATAACCGGTTTTCTGAAACAGATGCAATGTAATGTGACACCATCGTTAAATATAATTAAAACAACCGCAAAACAAGTTTGGTTGTCAGTACTTAATATTTGCAGAACTACGCGCCCAGGATACACAGGCACTACCACAATTCTTCAGATTGTTTTGAATACCCAAAAAGTCTCTACTTAAATCAAGCCAACCAAAAAAATACTTGCCAAATTTTCCTACCCAAAAACATCCCGGAATGGAAAATTTCACCTCCCCCCTCCCAAAAAAAAAAACTGAAATCCTTCGATTATCACCGTCACTTGAAATCCGGAGTACCCCCCCCCCCGGGACCTGCTTGCCAGTGAAAAGCCACAACACTTGGAAACTTACCCTGGGTGCCAGAGGCTTTTCTTGCACGGTTTCCAGTAGCAGCTCATGTTCTCGACGTTAGCGAGGAAAAAACCTCTGGTACCCAGGGTATTAGAAACTAGGCCAGTTTATTAAATCTGGGTTCATGTTGTTGGTTGTCTTGAGTGTTGGCTTGTGAGAGGCTTAAGAAGGGCTTGCAGCCACTGAATAAAAGCGATAAAACTGAAATATTTTAGTGTGTGTGAAAAATATTACATTCAGAGCTCGACATTCACGTTTGTTTATAATTATTGAAGCCTAATTTATGCGCCAAAAACCCGAGGTTATTGTTAATGCTTAGTAACTGCTATGACTTATAATTCTCAAGTAACCTAACTGAAAGAGTTAACAACCATCAGAAGATACAAGCTAGTCATAGTTATATTGAACAAAATGCAAAATTCTTACCTCTAAATTTCTACGTTGTGCAAATGCTGAACACGCAATTGGAATTCCCGTGTGAAGTTGCTCTGTTCTTGGGCGGGCATGGATGGTTTATACCGCTGTAACTTACCGCTCAAAACAACCTCCACAAGCTCGGAGAACAGGCAAAAACACAGCAAACACATAACAGGTAAGGTTCTTCAAACTTTATTTGGATTTTTAGGTATTTTCCATGGAAAACCGCCGATTATTTTCGATTGAATCGCTTTGGTTACCTGTGGTGTAAACTGGTCTGCACTAACACGTGAATCAGTGTTTTGTGGGTTGACACGATCCTCCTTTCATTCTTTGAGCCATTCTTGAGGCAGTTCTGGATCTTCTGGAAACTTAAAATTACTTACTTTACTCTTATAGCAGCACAAAACACCATGATTTTCCGCCCAAGTCCTCACACTTCGAATCCCCGCAATTTTCCAGCTCGCCAACAGTGACGTCACTAGTGTTATTTCCGACAATTTACCGACAACTTTCGCGACCACTGTACGATTATGAAGGCCAAAAAAAAGCACTTTTCACGTGCCATTATCAGAATATGTTTATTTGATACCAAATCAACACATAACAAGTAAATTGGATTGAAAGAAAAATGTCGAAATTTTGGTTTATCTGACCTTTAACGTGGAAACATGCATTGACCTCCATCAGATCCATACTGCTGAATTATTATTTGACGTGAGACGTAAAATGACTTGTTTTTTTTTCTTAAGTTTTTTGATGAAACACGGTTTCCAAACCCAAACAGGTTACGCAAAATGTGACCCAGTCCCCCACCCCTCGCAACCCCTTCCGACCCCTTCCGATTTACCAGCATCTCTGTTGGTTAAAGGGTTTTGATTATTCACGAATTGCAATAAACAACAGCGAAACTGAGAGAGTGATCAATGAGAGCAAAGAAAACGAGTTAAAAGCGTCATTCTTTCGGTTCTGAAAAGAGCAGTTCGTTTCAGTGGCATTTAAAATTCATTTGCAGTTCACGTTTAACTATAAAGCTTCTGGGTTCTCCATTTCCTGCATTTCGGCCTACGTCAGTCCAAAACAGCAAAACTTTGTACCCTATTTCCGAAGAGTAAGTAATACATACCATACTTCAAGCCAAACTCTATTCTCTATTCAGACTACCAAGCTTTAATTTACTGTGTAGTCAAAACTCTAAAAAGTGTGACCCTGGTTGGTCTGCTGTTGACTTTTTAACCTGCTACGTTTGGCCCGCGAAAGGTTTTCCTCAGAGTGAAACCAAATATAAGTTTGCTTTATTGTTTATTTGTATTTCACTTTTAAAATCAGTTGCATTTCTTATAATACAAGAAGATTTCAGCTAACTCGACTTTTTCATTGTAAAAATCTAAACAGGATCACTGCGAATCAAAACAAAGTATACCATAGTCGGTGAGTGTGTTGGCAGGGCCTTGATGAAGTTCTATCGATTTTCGATAGATTTGGAGGACAAGCTTTAAAAACTTCGAAAGGTGTCAGCCTGGTTGGTCCGTTGTTGACGTTTAAACCTGCTACGTTTGGCGAGCGAAAGGTTTGCCTTAGAGCGAAACCAAATATAAGATTGCTTTATGTTTTTTTTTAACTTAAAATTCAGTTGCCTTTGTTGTGATACAAGAAGACTTCAGCTAACTCGACGTTTTCATTGTTAAAATCTAATCAGGAAAACAGGAGCACTGAATCAAAACAAAGTATATCAGTCGGTGAGTGTGTTGGTAGGGACTTGACTGAAGTACTACACAATTAACAGCAGGAACCTATAGCTAGGACACCCTAGTTATCTGATACATCAGCGCCTAAAAATAACGAAAATGTCTCCGACAGAGTACTCTTTCCTCCGCAGAGGATTAAAGGAGCTTTTCGTACGGAGAGTATCCGTTGAAATAGTGAGCGCAGGCGTAACTTTGGTCTGCGGAGGAGACGGGACCAATGATTCAGCGAAGTTCCTCTCTTGGGAATACCGCGAAGATCTCGGGAACATCAGAGAATCTACACGACATCTCACAAAAATAAACACAGGAATGTGCTCAGGAATGGACTCTACTCCACTACAATATCTCATGGTTGCTATCGTAACCACAAGATGAAAACGAAACCAAAACTGGCGTACGTATCTTAAACTCCCGGAAACATTTCGGGCCTGAAAATCTGCCCGTCTTACGTGACCAAGTTCATCACTAGAAATCGTTTATTTTTAGAAAAAGACGTTGGAAGCTAAGCGTTACAGTAAAATCTCTGTAATTTTCAAGAATGATAATAATGTGGTAGCATCAAATATATAATTCTGGACAGAGGTTAGGAATATCGATACCCGATATCGATTTTATCATACCCGCCATACTGGTTCCCTAAAGAGGGGTTCCAACATGGCGGACGCGTACCAACTCTTGTAATTTTCGGAAAATTATTTAGTGTTAACTTTGTCTTAAAGAGTAATATAGAGCCAGAATTTTTCTACGCTGTCTCCTTTTACCTGCCTTTTTACCTTAATTTCTTTCTGAATCTTGTTCATGCAAGAAAACTCGTTTGTCATGTTAGGTGGTTTAAAATTAAGCGTCAAAAGTATTTCATGTTTGTAGCGGAGCCTGGGGGCAAAGCCCGCCAGCGGAGCTCCATTGCTAAGGAAATAAGGTAACCTATCAATCCGAGAAATTTTGGTTGTGACGTAATAGTCACGTGACCGTCCGTCCGTACGTCCGTACATCCGTACATCCGCACGTCCGTCCGTCCGCACACTCTGTGGGAGGGGGAGGGGAGTCCCAAGACAACCCGACGGGGGCAGAGAATGCCATTTTTTCTTGGCGGGAAATCGCACGGTGCTTTAGGGCAACCGGCATTTTTCTTGGAGGGAAATCGCATGACTATCGTCGCTTTTGAAAAAGAGGTTTCTTTAAAAGCTTAAGCTTCTTTAGCATTTAACGATTGCTCGAGAGTAATGAAGTTTTATACTTGACAAAAAAACGTCTAATATATATAAATGGAAAGAAAAAGTTCAAAAGAATACTGGTAGAAGGCGAAAAGTTCAAGTTACGAAAGCTCCATTCAAAGGACTTCATCGTTTTGTTTTCTTCACGGCGGAGAGTTTGCCCTGTTCTGAAACACAACCGAGTAAGTGAAGTTTTTAAAAGGTCTAAGGTACATGTTTTCGAGTATTACGATGAAAGAAATTACGTTTTGAAATGTAAATTTGATTTATGCCATTAGAAACGTGTTATTTACTTTTGACTTTAAAAACATATTAGAAAACGCGCTCAGATTTGTGACAGATTCTTGAATATTTTGCCATGCTGAACCGATTTCACTCGCGTGGACCGACCTACGATTTTGGAAGTGTAACGCGAATTGCATTTAAGTATAAACATAGGGGTTTTCGAATAAATGTTTTTCAAAAATGATTTCTCTGTCCATTATTTTGTGTTTGTTTATTCATAACAGTAGGTCTAAGCACAGCCGCAAGACAACTGCATAAGCTTTGCTTTCAATTTTCACCGTCCGGTCCATCTCTTTGTGCAACTGTCGATTTTCTTGTCCTAGAAGTTTTCAATAGTAATAATCTTTTAAGCGAAGCAGTTGTCGGTTTAAAGCTACTTTATCCGAAAAGCTTCCGAAAACAGTTTTGTGCGTTCCTCAAAGCGCCTAACTTTATATAGGCTTACTTCGCATCCGCAAAACTTATGCCGGCATAATAACAATTTAATTAAAGCGTGTTTGGCGTTTCTTTGTTTTGAATCTTGATTGTCTCTAGTTAGAGAACGAAATATAACAGTTATTTGAAAAGCTATAAGCGAAGCAGTTGTCGGTTTAAACCTATTATGCCCGAAAAGCTTCCAAAAACAGTTCGGCGCATATGTTAAAGCGTTCGAATTTCAGACAATTTGCAGCCGCAAAACTTATGCAACAGAGTTAAGAATGTTTGGACGGTGTTTGTTCGTTCGTTTTCAATCTCGATGGTCTCAAGTTAGAGAACGAAATATAAGCGAAGCAGTTTTGAGTTTAAAGCTATTTTATCCCGTAAGTAATGTGTGTTCCTCAAAGTGCTTGAATTTTTTCGCGGCTGCTAAAACCTACGCGACATTTCTTCGATAAGTTTATTACAAGTGCTTCGAAGCTCCCCAGATCCTTCATTTCGGGTAATCCCAGTAAAATGCCGGTGAAATGTCAGGATAAATTTTTGACCAGACTAATATTTTTATTTAGTGGCAGTTCATGTTATTTGTTAATAAACCAAGGAGATTTGACAAGCCTTCACAGTTAATGACAGGATATGGAAACATTGCAAACACCAAGCTAGACGGCTCGTGAGAAAAATAATCAAGCTGTGCTCAGCCTCTAGAACGACCTTTCGAGCTTGGTTTTACAGAACAGATCCCCAAAATATTGAAGGACAATTCGGAACACTTTCAGGCTTTTTGAGAAACACTTTTCGAAAGCGAACGAGCCAAAAAAAGCCCCGAAATGTATTTCAGACCGAAAAGTTTCAGGAATATTTTTGAGAAACGAACACCAGTTTATTCCTTCGCGGCTCCGCCTTTAGGCTTGGCTAAATCTATATATTATGGGTTTCTCTTTACTACACCCAGTGATTGGTTAAAAGAAAACTCGCGACACTTTCTCGACCAATTAAAAGTAAAATCAAAATATAATAATAATTAATAATAATAATAATAATTTATTACTTTTTAGGCGCAAATAAGCATAGGGATATGATCAAACCATGACTTGCTCACACACGTTTTCCCGCACTTGACCACTGAGGCCTATTACACGTATTTGTTTCGAGTTCTGATTGGTTAATTGCATTGTGTAGCTTGGGTCTGCTGTGATTGGCCAGAGTAATTGCTTTAGTTTTGGTTTTACGACCGGCTCATTTGAAAAACGCTCAATGAGAAGCTAAAGTACTCTTAGAGGAAAAAAATAGTACCAGGAGTGGGGTTCGAACCCACGCGGACAATACGTCCATTGGATCTTAAGTCCAACGCCTTAACCACTCGGCCATCCTGGTAATGTTACTTCTGCTGGAAATAATGCAAAGACTCTTCAGACAACGTGCACGAGGCGTAAATACAAGATTTCGGCTGGCCAATACCAGCCTTCTTCAGGTTTATTGAATGAAACGCGAATTTATATGGTCTTTATATAACGAACCGGAAATAACAGGACAGGGCTACGTGATGTGTTAATAATACAGAAAAAATAACAATAATGAAATAAAAGAGGAAATACAGTATAATAGAGATAAGGAAAAAGCTGGTTGGATTACATTTCATCTCTTCTGTTAAGACCTGGAGGCTCCAGTGTGTTTCCTCGGCAGATGAGGAATGCCTCACGAGCCTTTCTAACTGAATCACGATTAGTATATAATTTTTCAAGTGGTATAAGAAGCATATGATTAACCGTATGATTGCCAGTAATAAAGTGTCGTGAGACAGCGGTAGGATTGTAGCTGGAGGTGTTGATAATGGGTCGCCTATGTTCATTAAAGCGTTCTTTGAGGCGACGTTTAGTTTCTCCGATATATTGAAGATTACATTTAGTACATTGAATCATGTAAATCACATTACACGTTTCACAAGTAATGTGCGATTTGATTTGCTTAATTTGTCCAGTACTATTAAAAGTATATTGCGTGCGGCCATCTTCGATATAAGGGCAGGTGGTACAATTATTTTTATTGCACCGAAAAGAGCCGGGAGGAAACCGTGAGTTGTCAGTGTTGACAGGTTCCGGTAACTTAGCTCTAACAAGAATGTCACTAATGTTTTTACAACGCCGGTGGGCTACTAGAGGAAGACTAGTAAAAACCTTTTTACAACGATCAGATGAGTAGAGAACATAAGAGTGTTTGTGGATTATGCGGGTTATGTTAGGTAAAGCAGGATTGTATGTAATGACAAAAGGAATAGTATCTGTCTGTCGTTTAGGTTGGGTTTTAAGAGCGTCGTTGCAAGAAACGTCAGAAGCCCGTTGTATTTGGGTTTTAAGAAAATCTAGTCTATAACCCCGATTGACGAGGTAGTTCATAAGTACTTCAATCTGCTGATAATTATTTTAAAATCTCTTATTCCATGCCTTTCTATTCCATGCCTTTGTTATTAGAGATGTTTCACGACAGAGCACTTTAGAGTACGATTTCACGCGCAGCAACATAACTGCAAACTTTTAAAAACAGGGAAGCCACGTGTTAGGCTACCCGCATGACCATGCGCTAAGAAAAACGCTGTGAAGTTTTGGGTAAAGATGAATTTCTTAAAATAAATAATTTATTTATTCAAAGAAGAATTATCATAACCCAATAAAATTATTGTGTAGCACCATGAAATTTACAATTGAATCGAATTCTTACACGCTTCACGAAAATTACATGTAAAGACCATGCCACTTTGTTGTCTTGCACACGTCCAAGATAGCCAAAGATGGCCGGCAATCAAGGGATTATGAAGGGGAAGTTAGAGGAAGCAAACCCGGAAAGTACAGGACACGTCGAGTTCCACACGGGGGTTAGCAGCTTCGGTAGGGTGGGGTGAGTGGGGTGCGGTAGTGTAGTGGTTGCGCGTTGGACTTAAGATCTGAAGGTCGGTGGCTCGAGGCCCAGTCCTGTAATCGTGTTCAGTTTCCTCAGACAAGAAACTTTACCCCACATTGTCTCTCTCCACCCAGGTGTATAAATGCGTATTGGTGACATACTTCTGGGGATAACCCGGCAATGGACATCCAGGGGAAGTAGCAATACTCTCAGTTACTTCATGCTACAGGACCCGGGTTAAGCTCCGGCTCGTGTGGGCCCCCTTGGCTTGTGTGCGACTTTACCTAGGATGAGGCAAGGTGAGTCCTGACAACAGGAGAAACCTGCTCTCAACGTTTAGCTCAGCTGGTGGAACAAGGCACTGGTATCCCGGGGGTAATGGGTTCAATTACCGTTACAGTCTTTTCCCCCTTTGTTTTTCAGGCTAAAAGGGAGAATTGCTTCAATTGCTTTCACACTTCGAAGATCATTCCACTCATTTCAAGTTTGAGCCACAGTTCATATACACGTATGTCTTTCATATATTTATTACTGAGAAACGTTATGGTAATACAAGGCCAGTTTGTTTTATAAGTCCACTTCTTTCCTTTTTTTTTCAGGTCGGGATTTGATAAATATTTTATTGTTTGTTGTCACTTGAACTGTCTGAACTCGTCCTGGTATATCTCAGCCAACGTTTGTTAAAGATGGACGTCTATCAGCTCCTCCTGTTTGCGTTGGTGATCATCTTTGCTGAAGGTACGTAGGAAAAACAGAACCACAGGAAGTCAAGAGAGAGAGACAGTCACAGAGAGAGAGAGAGAGAGAGAGAGAGAGAGAGAGAGAGAGAGAGAGAGAGAGAGAGTAAGAGAGAAAGAGAGAAAGTTGTTTATTCATTGTATCTGGACCGTGATTACTTCTGAGAGGAGAAAGAAATGAGTAAACGAAAAGGGCGGATGAAAAGGTGTTTTCCCACCAAATTTTCGAATCTTTTATAAATGGCCACCAAAATGTCCTAACGATGATCGCCTAAAGTAAGGGGGTGGTCGCCTACGAAAAGTCTCAAATGTAGCTAGGTTATGAATGGTAAAAGAAATTCGGTATCTTTGACTAGTGATCACGTAAGAGGGGTTGTCAGGTTTAGGACTGGAAATTAAAAAAAAACCTGTGGATAAACTGATGCTAAAGTCGCCATCATTTAGTCTTAGATCCTACGGATATAGATCCTTTTCAGTTTGCGCGCCTAAGCTTTGGAATTCGCTACCTTTTCATATAAAATCTAGCCCTTCAGTAGACGTTTCTTCTCAAGAAAGCTTTTTATCGAACACTTTATTTTTGTGACTGTAGACTTGTAGTTTTTATTTTTATTTATTTATTTATTTTTAAGATTTGATCACATGTAAAGCGCTTTTGGATGTCTTAAGAAAAGGCCCTATATAAATTGTATAAATTATTATTATTATTATTATTGTTATTACTATTATTATTATTATTATTATTATTATTGTTATTATTATTATATTCCCGTCTCAGTAGAATAAACTGGTCACTCAGTTGACGCGGGACTCTCGTGCCACAAAGCAATTGTCTACTACGACCCGTCCTACCTGGCGTTAAAAATCGTTTTTCATTTATCCGGCACTTTCATCTGTCTATTTCTGATCTTTCTCAATCAGTAAATCGACGGGTAGGAAGACCGCCGTATCGATCCGTCAACGAGTATCTAACGTTAGGGCGAGTTATTCATCTATGATAAGACGCCGATCATATTAGACGATCGCGCGAGTTATCGATCTGTTTTCATATATAGTTATCTGTTTTCTTATATATGTAGTCTTCATAGGAGCCAGAACGTTTCAGTATTCTCGCTTTGTCAATGTTATTAAAACACCTGTTCCGTCAAATAGGCAGTCTGGCCTTTGAGATGCCACGAGAAATGCATGTCGTAGTAATAATGCTGCTTCTTCCTTTTATGATACAAAACCAGAAAGTCCTAGCACCGATGACTTAACAAGGACCTACCACTTCTGGTAAAACTTCATTGGCTTCCGATTTCCTACCGTGTTGTGTTCAAGTTACTTTTGTTGGTTTTGAAAGCTCTAAATGGTCTTGGCCCTCGGTATTTGGTCGAATTACTTCCGTACCAGAATCTCTCCAGGACACTTCATTCAAATTCCTTAGAACTTCTTTTGCAACAGAAATCCAATACTAAAACATATGGCGACAGGGCATTTTCCATATGTGCCCCTAGACTGTGGAATAGTATTCCCTTAGACATTCGTAAATGGAACAGTGTTTCTATAAAAAAAAAAACAATTAAAGACCTACCTTTTTAGGAAATTTATTAATAATGGTTTATACCTTCTTATTTCTATTTTTATTTATTAATATATAGACAAGAGCGTTTTAGTGAAAAACAGACCACTCGTAAATTTCATACGAAACTACATCCGGAACTCGAGTGGCGTATTTTCCATATCCTCATTAGTGAGGATATCGAAGACGTCATTTCCCGCTTTTGCACTGCTGTTTGTGCAAAAATACTCTTTTCTATATAATAAAAAGAAAATTACACGGTGGCTTGAAGATATAAATTTTATTTTCTCGTGGTAAAAAACAATATTTTACTCACTCGCTGTGCTCTTTCGTAAAATATTGTTTTTACCACTCGAAAATAAAATTCATATCTCCGCACCGCCGTGTAATGTCCTCTATATATTTATTATTATAAAATTATTATTTTTAACATTGTTGTAAAGCGCCACGAACAACTAGTGGATTTGAGCGCTATAAAAGTGTTTAACTAATTAATTAACCTAACCATTCAAACATTTAGAGTTGTTTTATTTTAACAGGAAAACAAGAAAAATGCAGCACAAAGATTGACCTAGCTATCGTTTTAGACGCTTCTGGGAGCATTGGCGAAGCGAACTTTAACATGGCCAAAGACTTCGCCAAAGAACTGTGCAGACGATTCGTGATCTCCAGAGACAAAGTTCACGTATCTATTGTCTCTTATTCTCAGTATGTCCATTTAATGCCCAAGTTCAGTGATTACTATGATGAGAAGTCGCTCGAAAATGCTTTGAATAACCAGCCTCTCTACGAAGCTTCCTCGACCAGTACTGGCAGGACATTGAAAGTTATCTATTTTGACGTATTTAATGAGAAGAGGGGCGGAGCGAGAACTGAGGAGCTTGGTGAGCAGTTGAGCAGTTCTTTATCGTTCATTCATTTTATGTTACAGCAATGTTTGCTGTACAGTCCTGTATATACAATCGTAATGCAAAGGAAACTCGGCGAAGTTCAAATAGGCGAACTTTCGTTGCAAACAAAATATCGCCGAAATTCCACAGTTTTTTCAGAAATCTATTGTTTACGTTTCGGCGCGGACAATTTCGCGATTGGCGAAAAGACGAATGTCTAAAGACATGGTTAGAGCCTTGTTTGCATAAAATCTACTCAACTGTTCATAACTTTGGGGACATTTGCTGAAAAACTCTCAAACTTTGCACCCATTTAAAACATGATGGCCT
The DNA here is from genome assembly GCA_964017195.1 of Siderastrea radians. Classification (NCBI taxonomy): domain Eukaryota; kingdom Metazoa; phylum Cnidaria; class Anthozoa; order Scleractinia; family Rhizangiidae; genus Siderastrea; species Siderastrea radians. The sequence continues at coordinate 37,942 of CAXHKT010000020.1, forward strand.
TAACTCAATATTTCGACTTAAGTGCCCAACGCTTGTGTCACGTGACCAGTGAAGGATGATTAAGGGTCAAAATCTTTAGAGTAAAATGGGGAATATAAAATGAAGCAGAATCAAATCTTTTTGGGTGTCATTCTTTTACATCCAAAGAGCTTATAATGAATTCGCCTTGTGGGATTGTTTATTTTATTTATATTAGAAATTATTAAAGCATTAATCAAGTCAAGTGACCTATTTTCGTGATTTGTAGGATTTCTACTTAATATGAACACGTTTAAAAGGCGAATTTATGATGGCCCCTTAGCATGTAAAAGAATGACACCCAAAAAGATTTCATTCTATTTCATTTTATATTCTCCATTTCACTCTGAAAATGTTAACCGTGACCCAAATGATTGACACTTGAAGTCAAAACTGAGTTAGGGTCATCAGTTTTTCCACAGTTGCCAAGTTTGAGAGTTTTTCGGCAGATTTCCGCAGAGTTATGACCTTTGGGCAAATTTTTGCAAATTAGGCCCAAACCTTGCCTTAAGTGGCCTGAGGTTCGCAGTTGTGAACGAAAATTCTCGTGAACTTTCGTTTGCCTAAAGCAAACGTTCGTATGCAGGAGCTGAAGGTTCATGAGTGTTAAAAGAAAATTCGCCTACATTCAGCGAAAATTCGCCAGCCGACATTAAATGTAACTGTCATTCACTCTCAGAGCTCTGAATTAGCTAGCGCAGAACTTGTGATCATGAAAGATGTTCGGTTCCAAAGTGGTTATCCAAGTTGCCGGTGAGCCAACTTTAAACTAGCATTAACTCATACAATTTTGTTTTGATTTGGCAAAAAAGAGAACGTAAGGTCACCCCAACATTTCATACTTTCCAAGTAAGTGTCAATGCATGTAAATCATAGCCAGAGGAACCGCCACTTAAATGTATTTTATTTCGAAACTCCATTTCTTAGCACATGCATGGCGATGTCTCGGGTGTTCAGCAGCCCTCTCTCTGATTGTTTTGAATCAGGTACCTCATGCTTGAGCGAAATCCCGAGCATTTTCCTTTCATATTTCTCGGAGTAAATGTAAGTTTTGAAGTGATCCCTTGCTCAGCGTCCAAGTTTGGCATCCGGCGTACGTTAACTAATGGATAGTACGTGCTTTTAACAGTTTCTTATTTGAGTTAGGTTTGGACGAATCTTTTTATCCTTGAGGATTACATGTTTCTCCCAAAGGCAGCAATTCTTGTCTTATTTTTTTCAAAACACTTTTGTTCCATTGTATTTTTAACTTCTTCAATTTGTTTTCTCTTTCATCACAGATGTAAAAAAGGTGACCGTCGTCGTTACAGATGGTTACAGCACGACCGGAGTCGAATTTGTGAAAGACAAGGCTAACCTTATGAAGAACACTGGAATTGAAATATTTGCAATCGGGATTACCAAGAGAATGAAAGACGAAGAATTGGTTATTTTATCAAGTGAACCTGTTAAAAATCATTTCTTCAGGCTTTCTGATTCAAACTCTGTTAAAGGAATAGCCGACTCTATCATTAAGCAAGTGTGCAAATAGCGATATATTGCATGAGTTTACAGCTGTCTTGTTAGAGGGGTCATGCCTTGAACGAAGGTGTTTACCATCGGAGGCGGCAAAATGTAGCCTTCACTCCAGAGAATATGTCCTCTAGAACAAACTCCCTAGAGCAAGAGGAAAGAGAGCTGGCCTAAATAACTATAAATCATACCTTTTAAATAGCGAAGAAATTATTGGTAAATTTAGTAAATTGCTGTAACTGTTACGAACAATTTTCTTATCGTAGAGCCACATCCGAGCCAACAGAAAAAAGCGGTAAAAATAAGTCAATCACAAACTTCCGTATATATTGCTTGTCTTCAGAGGGCGTGGTGACTTCAGCGATAAAAGGGACAAAGTGTTTTGTGTGCTCACTTTATTAGATGTTTGTTCGGAAAATGTTCGCCTCTTCAGCCATTGAACACTTGGAGGGACAAACAAGCTTAATTTTGGGTGACTGTTTGATCGTATAACCAGTCTTTAGTACATTCAAGATTATCGATGTAGAGCGGGAGCAACGACGCCCTTGTCTTTATTCAAATTACCTCCTTTGACAGACCCTTTTGTATTTCGCAGTGGCATAACACTTGTTCGTTTAAAACAGCAATAAATAAAATATTATTTCAAGTCCACTGCCTCGTGTTCTAAATTTACAGACACATCCTCTTATTTTTGCTTGCATTAGCTTGTTTCGAGTTGGTTCCTAAAAAAAAATTAGTATAATCCTATGGATGTTTATTTTTTGTTAGGTCTTCTTTGTAAGTCTTTTGTTAACACCCCTATGAAAAGTAATCCATAATATACTAACTTCAGCGCGTGCACATGTTTGAAGGGGTAGCGGGTAATACCGGCTTCCCCACGCAATTCTTGTAAGTTGTCTCAAGTTGCTCTGTGTTGTTGATCAAATAATAATATTCTATACACGATTATCAGATCCCCTGTGGCGTTTTACAGAACGGTTCTCTTTAAGATGGAGTTCTGCCTTTTCTTACTGTTTCTGGTGTCCGTGATCGTTTTCGCTGAAGGTAAAGTGCCTATTTATAAATTTGTTTGTTTGGTTAAGAAAGAAATCCTGGTAATTGAAAAGACGCATGCAATTTTTAGAGTTTCACAGGTGAAGAAGAGTGCCTGATTTTAAAACAGAAAAAAATGGATCAATGACATTGGATGGAATTTTGCCCAGATATTGAAAAAAAAAAAGAATGTCCCATAGGGAAAAATGCTCGGTAGCTTTGATTTGAACGGTGATACGCTGGGATCTTATCAACGGATTCAAAAGTCGGAGAACTACGTTGAACCGTACACTCAAGAGCTATTCTTTTACACAACACAACGAGGCTCTAGATAGAGTTGGTTGATCGATTACCTCCTCGCTATTGGGATCATTAAATGTTGCCTCTTTCACAGTCAATGAGAGTGATCCTCATAAATTCTTACAACAAACTGGTCTGCAATTTAACAAAATAAAATCACTCGATAAAATAAACGTCTTCAAACTCATGATAATGATTTGAGCATCTCCTGTGAGCGCGTAAATTTCTGAAAATGTGAGGGTGAAATTGCTTGTCCAGCTGCTTGTCCTGACATTGAAGTAATGAGTGGTTACCGGCATGGGAGAGAAATTAGGCCGCTTTTCTCCTTTTACGAGGAGGTACCTCATTAGGAAGAAAGTCAAATCTCAGCTTTGTGATAACAAACTCCGCCCCCCCCCCCAAAAAAAAAAGACAAAAAAATAAAGATTTACCTTAGTGCCTAAATTGGCGAAATGCTAATCAATACATCGTTTCATCTCTCAAAATTTATTGAAAGGTGAAATTAATAATACCTGTTCCAGAGAATTCCAAAGCGACAAATTTTTTCTCAGTTATTTTCTTTGAATCTTTCTAATTTAATTTTGGAATTTGTGAATTTCAGTACCTCTCTTGCCATTAGGTAAGAGTGATTTTACTTTAACCCGTGAAATAGATACTAAACTATTACGCACTGTTATATTACACACTAATTCTATTGTTTTCTTTTGTTCAGCTTTCACTATTAGACGCTAATTGTTAGCGAGAACAGTTCCGAAAACTTATTAATGCCTCGATTTGCGAAATGCTGACCAATCGAACCATTCATTTTCGTTTAACATTTAGTTTAATTAAAAGTTGAAACATCCTTGTACCAAATTTCAAAGCGACAAATTTTCAGCTATAATTGAATGGTCATTATAATAATAATAAGTTAGAACCACCGTAATTTACAGCATCACTATAACCACAGGGTCATACCATAGGGTTCTTCTACAGTCTCAAAGTTAGAACCATCTTAAAGTATATGGTAGATTTAGTTAATGATTTAATAAATCGAAACTGCCTTGATTCTTTTTCTGTGATGCTAGCCGTTTTTAATTTTGAAACAATCAGAGCACAAATAAAAGCCGAATTACTTGCAATAACATAACATGGTGGCCCCATCAATGTCCGTTTGTCTACACTTCCTGCGGCTTAATTTGACGGTATTATTTTTGGACTCAAGAATCGACCCTCGTACGCACAAGCGAAGTCACACCCCCAACGTGGTACAAGGGAGAGGGGTTTGATGAACCCCTCTCCTCTTGGCTTTTCGTTATGTTAGAATATTTCGAAAAGATTTTACCTTTAGTAGAAAGCCTGTGATGTGTTCTACAAGATCAGGTTCATATTATGGGTTGCCACGCTGCTTGGGGCCTGTGACGTCATCCAAGATAGCCGCCATTTTGGGCGCCATCTTGGATTTTACCCAAAAATTAGAAATTGTCGAAAAACGTCAAAATTTGGAGCATTTTGATGCTGGACATGAAGAATGTGCCATAATTAAACATTTTGCTGCTTTATGTTGACATTTTTTGCACTTTTCACCTAAAAAGTGTAAAAAAAACACACATTTTTCTTCAAAAATGGCTTGACCACCTGCTACTTATGATGTCATATTTCGTAACCATAGCAACCGGTTTTGACCAAACTTATGTCAAAATGTGTCTAAGGGATATTCACACAGCTACTGAAAACTGCAGGTCTATATAATATTTGGTCTAGGAAAAGTTCAAGTAAAACCCTATTGGGGCATCCACCCCCCCCCCCCTTCCCCCTTGTACGCCTGAGGGTTAATACCTCATTTCACTCTTTTAATTAGCAGGGAATGGAAACAAATGCGAGAAGAAGATCGACTTGGCTGTCGTTTTGGATGCATCTGCAAGCATCGGTGAAGAGAATTTCTTTCTGGCCAAAGACTTTGCCAAAGAACTCGCGAAACGATTTGCGTTATCCAAAAACCAGGTTCGCATGTCTGTCATTTTCTACTCCCAGCATATCAAAATAATGGCCAAATTCAGCGATTACTACGACAAAAAGTCGATCGAAAATACCGTGGACAAGAGTCTCTACGAAGCATCCTCGACCGGCACTGGGAAGACTTTGGAGGCAGTCAATTTTGAGGTGTTTTCGACAAAGACTGGGGCGAGAATCGGAAGGCCTGGTAAGCAGCAACCCTCTCTGATTGGCTTAGAGATAGCGTTTATCTTCAACTCTAGATAATCATGTTGGAGATAAGCAAAGTAAGTAACTGAAAACAAACGAGGAAACAAATATGAGGGAAACGGCTTTTCTCTCGAGAGAGCGGGAACTCGAATATCCAAGGTTGGAGATATGTGAGGTCTGTTTTTTTTTCTTGACTTTACGAAACGTATTGCAGCTGTTTTTTAGTCTGATCATTCTTTGTTTACTGGATTTGTTACAGATGTAAGGAAAGTAACCATAGTTGTTACAGATGGTTATAGCGGCATAGGAACAGAGATTGTGAAGAAAAGAGCTGATGTTATGAAAAGCCGTGGAATTGAGATGTTTGCAGTTGGAATTAGCAAGAGAATGAAAGAAGAAGAGTTGAAAGTTTTATCAAGTGAACCTGTTAAACACCACTTATTTAGGCTAAAAGATTTGAAAGATTTGAAAGACATAGTCGACTCTATAGTTCACCAAGTGTGCAAATAATCCAGTAGTTTTACTTTAAGGCTGCTGTATAATTTAACATCAACGTTATTTAGCGAATTCTAAATTCCTTATCGCAGTTCCTTTTCCCCTTATGGAGAATTGGGCTGCGCATTCCCCCGAAGATCACTAATTGTAAGTTACAATAATAAAAATTTTATATTGTTTTTTTTTAAAGTTTGAATTCGTAAACTTTTTAAAGAACTTATAAAAATAGCAAGTGCTAAAAATTATGTGTGCATTTTGTATATCTGTTTTATATCTATTCACTATAAGTTGTCGCTCATAGCTATAGGTATTTCATTAGAGGTTTTCCAAAAAAAAAGACACATGCTAACCACATTTCTTTTATTTGCTATTAACTGCTTTTGTGGGGACAAAGAAAAAACATGGGTCCCCCAACGGGAATGGAACCCATGACCTTCCGTACCCACTGAGCTACTGGCAGACTGGTGGCGACTATAGGCATATTTACTAGGTTCATGGTGACGCGTCCTGCATTCTGCTGGGATCAACGATATCGAAAGCACCTTGTAGGGCAAAATACTTAATAGGTCTCAACTCAGGATCGATTGCACTGAATGAATCCGGCCCTTTTGGTCCTGATCTCCCCTTTTACCACCGTACAAATATTAGGGGTCAATTACATAACACATACTCAATACCATGATACATTAAGAGTGATTTTGAAAAAGGCTTTAAAAAGATAGAGAGTATTGGAAATAAGGACTCAGCTTATGGTCACAGTTTTCAGCTCTAACCTCGTGCCACAATTGCCTAGTTCCTAGGTCTCTATATTTCGTCGCAGTCGAGCAGCTCCCGGATACGTCGCCAAACGAATCGTACGTGACAACGAATTGACCGTGAGGCGTGGGAAAATGCCGTACAAGAACTAGGCAAGTGCCACGTGTTTTTACTGCAGACATGGCCAGGCGGGAAACTTTGATGACAAACTATGGCATCAAGTGTGTCGTGTGTGGCACCTGTGTGCTAAATATTTTGTATGCATTTTGTATCTATTTTATATCTATTCACTAAGTTAAATTGTCGTTCATAGCTATGGGCATTTCATTAGAGGTTTTCCAAAAAAAAGAAAAGACTTATGCTAACCACATTTCTTTTATTTGAAATTAAGTGCTTTTGGGGGGCAAAGAAAAAATATGGGTCCCCCAACGGGAATGGAACCCATGACCTTCCGTACACACTGAACTACTGAGAGACTGGTGGCGAGCATAGGTCATATTTACTAGGTTCATGATGAAGCGTCCTGCATTCTGCTGAGATCATTGATATCGAAAGCACTTTGTAGGGCTCCTCGCAATCACCATCAAAAAATTTGCTCATCTAGCAAGGTAAAATCGCTCTTATGTTTGAAAAAAAGCAGTGTTTAAAAGACCAAACTACGGAACAGGCTTTACCTCGGTATAAGAACCTGTGAAACTCACGGATGACGTAAAACAAAGGAAACAAAAACATTTTAAACAATACCGTACAGCAAAACAAAAGCTAACAAACAAAGAAAATCTTGTCAGGTTCTTACACCGAGGTAAACCCACGGAACAACTCGCTTCTCAGAAACGGAAGACAAGTGAAACCGACAACCACTCGCGCGTGGTTTAACCGTGCAAAACGACATGCAAAACGTGATAAGCTTGTTGAGAACTTATTTACATATCTTCTTGGGTAGGGTGGGGTAGGAAAAAAAACGACAGCAGAAATCATATTAATGAAACTCAGAACCTCGTAAATCTTGTTTCAATTATACTTCCTTGATATTTGGGTTACATTCAAGTATATAAAGTTAAATTTTTTTGGAGAAAATTTGTTTTTTCTTTGTGGCTGCATTTATTTCAAGCCTACGCCCTCCAGGTGCGTAGTAAAGAATATTGATTAGCATAACTGAATTGTATTTTCCTATTGGCGGGTTTTTGATCAACAAAGGGTCACAAAGGAACCGCATATTTCTCGTTCTGATGTAAATATTTTGGCGCCTAGTTACGAAATTTTTATTTTTAGGTTATTGCACAACTGTTCTATAGCCTGGTGAAAATTTCGAAGCTGGGAGTGCGGTTTGATTCATCCGTGCTTTGTTTCATTTTTTTATTTGCCATTTAGGTGTAAGATACAAAAGTAGAAATGGCGCTACTAAGGGAAATTCAAAATGCCCCAAACAAGTTAGCGAAAACCGGGGAATGGAAAATTTCTCGTTGAAATAATATTCGGCAGATATATTTCTTCGATAAAAAGTCGTTAGGAGCCGAACCCAAGCGGTCCTGTTAGGCCCAGTTCAGACGCCGTACCTCCCATGTGCTGTACCAAATACATTTTTGCCCCAAGGCCGGTATTAAGCGGCGAGCTTTGCCTTACTCCTGAGATGTTACCTTGCCTAATTGAATTCTGTCGAAAAAAAACCGGTTTGGACACCGTTCCACTGCCAAATAACTACGTACTACTTGGCACGGCACATGAGAGGTACGGCGTCTGAACTGGGCCTTACTTTGACTTACTTTCGTTTCGCGGGACTCTAGGCGGTTGACTGTCGGTCACGGGAACATCACACACGGATGGCAAACGCCGCCACCGTATTGTTTTAAAACTTAACTTGGTGACTTGTTCCTTATTTTACCGTTCGTGATCAAAAAATGATCCAAAATCTCTATTTAGAAGGAAAATCATGAGCTCCTGAGAAAATCCATCAAGACTCGTATATTTCCTATACTTGGGTGTCCTGTGGTAACAGCCCAAAAATAGTGGTCTTCACGGAAGCGCGTGAGTAGAAAACACTTGACCAGGGCTTTTAGGTGTGACACACAGCACGTTCAATAGAATTTGAAACTGTTCCGTTCTTTCCTCTTTGTTTCCTTTGCTTCCTGTTTTTCCTTCGCTCTATGGTCGAAAATATTTTTGCCAACTGTGTGCTGCTGGAACTTGATTGAATTTTATTTTCCACTTCTCAACTTTAATTTTTGATTTTAGTTTCATTTCGTATTTTACTTGAATTCAGTTTTATTTCATTTTGATTTTGACTGAAATTTATTTAAAGCCTATTTTCATATTATTTACATTATAGATTTTACTTCATTTTATTTTTTAAAGTAAAATTGTCAGGTAAATAAAACAAAAATCAATCTTCCGTTGATTTCGTATGACAACAACAACAACAACACTTTATTTAGGGACGGACCATTAATTTTTTGGAGGGGGGGGATGAAAAATCCTGAAAAAAATTGTTTGCAAAATTAAAAAAGGCTAAGTAAATTGTTTGCAGACATGAAAAGGAGAAAATAAAAAGTTTGCAGACTAGTTGATACATAGTTTGATTTAAATAAGTAAATTTAGTCCTATTTGTTAAAGTGCAAGATAACAAAGCAACAAAATGATTTCCATAGATTTATCAACGGTTTTGACATGGTAAATTAGCCATCACAAACTAATTCAAAAGTTGACACTTTGAGTGTTAGCTATTCATTAGAGCAAATGAGCTATTTAACGCTCAAACATCAGTTTTGTCATTTCTTTCCGGTGGCTAATTTACCAAATGGACTTGGTTGATAAACCCCAATTTCTGTTTTTTACTTTTCCACCAACAAATTACCACAGTTTCTTAAAATCAGTAACTAACCCCTTTATAAACTACAAAATTAAGCGCAAGTGTAAGCAAGCGCTTTTTCATTTGGCTCCTCAATCCTCTCTAGGATCAGGGGAGAAAAGGCCGCTGGTGCAGTTCTATATTATTACTTGCAATTACGTTCATATTTTAATGTTTCAATATACTTTGATGTGAGATTTTCAATTTTTTTAGGAAACAAAACAAGCCATGGTGCTTTTATAAGTTAGAGACATAGAGACACGGCTTTCATGGAAAGTAGTTTTAGGCAGTAATGTTTAGATAAGTATTTTTACTACATAAGATTACCTGATGAATTTTAACCGTATATAAATAATAATAATAATAATAATAATAATAATAATAATAATAATAATAATAATAATAATAACAACAACAACAAACAAAAAAAATTGTTTGCAGGAAGATGCAGCCGGAAAAAAATTGTTTGCACAGACAGGTGAAAAAATTTTCATCCCCACCCCCTCCAAAAAAATAATGGTCCGTCCCTTAAAGGTCAAATAAACCCAAATTTTGATAATTCCGCCTTAGCCGTTTAAACGCGTCTTGACACAAAAAGAAATCATTATAAAACCAAACTGGACCGAAATTTTCCTTCCTGAGACCTTAAAAGGAGTAACAAAGCCAAAAGTACGAAGATATCCGAAGGTGTCACGAAATCGTTTCTGAAATGACCGCGCGCTTAAATGGAAGGAATGGAAACGACCGCTGATTCTGTGACGTCACTGTTGATGAGCAAAGAAAACTCAAGATCGAAAGGCGAGTATTGAAGAGTATTGTTGTAATTTTTTGGAAAATTCTCTGTTTTCACCCGTTTTCTTTCCGTTGAAAATGGCCGAGGAGCTCAAACCTGTGGCATTTAACGTAGAGCCATACCAGTTTGAGCTAATTGCCACAGAATCGGACTGCAAAATCTCAGATGATATTCGACCGACAGCAATGGCTTCGAAAGTAAACGACGGAATAGATAAAGTTTAATGGTGAGCGTTTAAGCTTATTTATTCATTACACTGTAAAAGTTCGCCGTATAATTGTTAATAAATGCGTTACCACTTTATCTGAGGCATTTTTGATGTTCTTAGCAGCCCTTTTGTACACTTATCATGATCGATGTTTGTTGTTATGCCTTACTGACTAGACTGACTAGAGTAAAGCAAAGCTTCTTATACATGTATCCATTATGGTTGCTATGTGAGTACGGTTTTCATCCTCGCGGCAATAGCGGCAGGAAATCCAGCTCAAATTTTGAACATAGCCGAAAGCAGGTTACAGTTCTTGTTGAATGTATCTGTCTACATCCTGTGATAAGATACCACCTGCTATGTCCTAGAGACAGATGAAGAGAATTTTTTAAATCCAGCTGTCATTGAGACATTATAATCAGTATTTTTGAAAACGAAGGCCGTAGTACGTACATATTAACGTAATTTTGCTTTGGGCTCTTTGTTTTTTTTGGGGGGGGTGGGGGGGGGGTGGGGGGGGGCAGAGAACAAACTCCATGTATAGATTGGTGCAACCCAAATGAGTATGGTTTTAAAGCCTTTTTGGTCTGAAAATGGTTGTTGACTTAAAAGTCAGGTCTGAAAATGGTAATTGATTCGGGGGTGACAGTTATGTTTTGTCAGTTCTGAAAATGGGTGGGAAAAATTACACATCTGGTTCTAAAGATGGGTAAGGAAAATTACATGTTTGATCTGACAGTGGGCACACTGAGAGCTGCTTTGTGGTTGAATTTTGTTTGGGAAAAGAGAAAGAAAACCCTCTGGAAGCAGGGGAGGAGCCAGGGGACCAGTGGGGAGGGAAAATTACATATTTTGGTCCAAAAATGAATCATCTATAAATTGTGTACATGAGAAAAGATCCTTCATTAATACATGATGAGATGTTGCAATGCTTATCAGGTTGTGTGCTAAAGACTAAGATATTTGACAAAAGGTGACGTAAAAGTAGTAAAAGATCAAGGAACAATAATGAAATGACAATTACAAAAACCCTTATTACATGAATGAACATGTACATAAACAGTATACCTTGTTAAGTTCTTAGCAACCTTGTGCACTTTATGACCCCTTTGATGTATATGGTTTAACAAGTATTGGGTTTACAATCAGTTGTACTACCAGTACAACATATAAGTAATATAATAATTGTTAGTTGAAAGCAAAAACAAACTCTCAAATTTTAGCTTAAACAAATCAAATGTGATTTCATTATTTCTAAGACTGTGAAATCGAGTTAATGTTGTTTTTCTACTGTTGTTACTGTTTAGCTAACCTGTTTATTTATTTAACATAGATTTAATTTTGTAGTTGACATATTTATTTAATCCCTTTACTGATGAGTTACCTTTTACTCATCTGTGTATCTTTCTTATGAGTCTGTTGTTTCCTCTTTCGTTCTCAGAACATGTATACAGTAATGTTGCTTATAGGCAATACACTTACTGGATACGTATGAAGCTGGGATGACAAATCCCAATAGCCATTCCATCTTGTCTGGTTTTAAAAATTAGAGAGAGCTTCCCAAGTAAAAGTGGAAACTGAAAGGGCTTTGAATATGACCATTAACAGCTTGGCAGTCTTGCTAGATAATATTAACATCATATTTGGTTGACACTTGTACTACTCTTTGAAATGTATCTAAACTTTGTATTTTCTTCAATTACTACAGAGTGGTACTTAGCCTAGGAGGTGAGAGGGGAGGGGCTCCCATAGTGTAGTGAAGGGATCACCGTGATTACAATTCATGCTTTGGTACCACTTAGGGTGTTTGAATTAAAAATGACCATTGTCAGCATTTTGATACTTTCTAGGGTTTTAAGGTACTATAATGACAGAAATTCATGCTGGCAGGAACAACTTTTCAAGAGGTATTAGGACTTCTTGGAGTGACAAGGAACATATGCGACACCCACAAAAGAAGTTTTTTTGTTTCAAACAACAATCAATTCCTTCAATTTTTATGGCTCAACCATTTCCCCCTCCTGAAAGTACTTAGATAGCAGCTGTACGAAGGGTGGAACCCCATAATTATATTAAGTGATACACCTGTCATAAACTTGATAGGGGCATGTTCGTCTTGATATGATGTCATTTCTGCCTCCCCTAAAAATCATGAACATAGAACAGCCTGGAACACCTGCTTCTCAGGGGGGTACTCCGGATTTGACGGGGATGATCGAATGGGGGCAAAAATCAAAACCCAAAAAATCCCTAGGGCCTCCCAGGAACCCAAAAAATCCCTGGACCAAAAATTAACCCCCCAAAATCCCATGCCGAATTTTCGAGCCTCAAAAATTTCCAGAAAGGATTTACCCACAAGTCACAAGCGAAAGAATTCACTACAGCAAAAGGGAATTCCAGTGAGGATAAAGCCGGGTGATAAACACGATAGCTGAGAAATCAGTTGAATGAATTGACGCCTTGTGAAATACACCCGGGACACTTTGCGGACTATTGTATAACCGGTTTTCTGAAACAGATGCAATGTAATGTGACACCATCGTTAAATATAATTAAAACAACCGCAAAACAAGTTTGGTTGTCAGTACTTAATATTTGCAGAACTACGCGCCCAGGATACACAGGCACTACCACAATTCTTCAGATTGTTTTGAATACCCAAAAAGTCTCTACTTAAATCAAGCCAACCAAAAAAATACTTGCCAAATTTTCCTACCCAAAAACATCCCGGAATGGAAAATTTCACCTCCCCCCTCCCAAAAAAAAAAACTGAAATCCTTCGATTATCACCGTCACTTGAAATCCGGAGTACCCCCCCCCCCCGGGACCTGCTTGCCAGTGAAAAGCCACAACACTTGGAAACTTACCCTGGGTGCCAGAGGCTTTTCTTGCACGGTTTCCAGTAGCAGCTCATGTTCTCGACGTTAGCGAGGAAAAAACCTCTGGTACCCAGGGTATTAGAAACTAGGCCAGTTTATTAAATCTGGGTTCATGTTGTTGGTTGTCTTGAGTGTTGGCTTGTGAGAGGCTTAAGAAGGGCTTGCAGCCACTGAATAAAAGCGATAAAACTGAAATATTTTAGTGTGTGTGAAAAATATTACATTCAGAGCTCGACATTCACGTTTGTTTATAATTATTGAAGCCTAATTTATGCGCCAAAAACCCGAGGTTATTGTTAATGCTTAGTAACTGCTATGACTTATAATTCTCAAGTAACCTAACTGAAAGAGTTAACAACCATCAGAAGATACAAGCTAGTCATAGTTATATTGAACAAAATGCAAAATTCTTACCTCTAAATTTCTACGTTGTGCAAATGCTGAACACGCAATTGGAATTCCCGTGTGAAGTTGCTCTGTTCTTGGGCGGGCATGGATGGTTTATACCGCTGTAACTTACCGCTCAAAACAACCTCCACAAGCTCGGAGAACAGGCAAAAACACAGCAAACACATAACAGGTAAGGTTCTTCAAACTTTATTTGGATTTTTAGGTATTTTCCATGGAAAACCGCCGATTATTTTCGATTGAATCGCTTTGGTTACCTGTGGTGTAAACTGGTCTGCACTAACACGTGAATCAGTGTTTTGTGGGTTGACACGATCCTCCTTTCATTCTTTGAGCCATTCTTGAGGCAGTTCTGGATCTTCTGGAAACTTAAAATTACTTACTTTACTCTTATAGCAGCACAAAACACCATGATTTTCCGCCCAAGTCCTCACACTTCGAATCCCCGCAATTTTCCAGCTCGCCAACAGTGACGTCACTAGTGTTATTTCCGACAATTTACCGACAACTTTCGCGACCACTGTACGATTATGAAGGCCAAAAAAAAGCACTTTTCACGTGCCATTATCAGAATATGTTTATTTGATACCAAATCAACACATAACAAGTAAATTGGATTGAAAGAAAAATGTCGAAATTTTGGTTTATCTGACCTTTAACGTGGAAACATGCATTGACCTCCATCAGATCCATACTGCTGAATTATTATTTGACGTGAGACGTAAAATGACTTGTTTTTTTTTCTTAAGTTTTTTGATGAAACACGGTTTCCAAACCCAAACAGGTTACGCAAAATGTGACCCAGTCCCCCACCCCTCGCAACCCCTTCCGACCCCTTCCGATTTACCAGCATCTCTGTTGGTTAAAGGGTTTTGATTATTCACGAATTGCAATAAACAACAGCGAAACTGAGAGAGTGATCAATGAGAGCAAAGAAAACGAGTTAAAAGCGTCATTCTTTCGGTTCTGAAAAGAGCAGTTCGTTTCAGTGGCATTTAAAATTCATTTGCAGTTCACGTTTAACTATAAAGCTTCTGGGTTCTCCATTTCCTGCATTTCGGCCTACGTCAGTCCAAAACAGCAAAACTTTGTACCCTATTTCCGAAGAGTAAGTAATACATACCATACTTCAAGCCAAACTCTATTCTCTATTCAGACTACCAAGCTTTAATTTACTGTGTAGTCAAAACTCTAAAAAGTGTGACCCTGGTTGGTCTGCTGTTGACTTTTTAACCTGCTACGTTTGGCCCGCGAAAGGTTTTCCTCAGAGTGAAACCAAATATAAGTTTGCTTTATTGTTTATTTGTATTTCACTTTTAAAATCAGTTGCATTTCTTATAATACAAGAAGATTTCAGCTAACTCGACTTTTTCATTGTAAAAATCTAAACAGGATCACTGCGAATCAAAACAAAGTATACCATAGTCGGTGAGTGTGTTGGCAGGGCCTTGATGAAGTTCTATCGATTTTCGATAGATTTGGAGGACAAGCTTTAAAAACTTCGAAAGGTGTCAGCCTGGTTGGTCCGTTGTTGACGTTTAAACCTGCTACGTTTGGCGAGCGAAAGGTTTGCCTTAGAGCGAAACCAAATATAAGATTGCTTTATGTTTTTTTTTAACTTAAAATTCAGTTGCCTTTGTTGTGATACAAGAAGACTTCAGCTAACTCGACGTTTTCATTGTTAAAATCTAATCAGGAAAACAGGAGCACTGAATCAAAACAAAGTATATCAGTCGGTGAGTGTGTTGGTAGGGACTTGACTGAAGTACTACACAATTAACAGCAGGAACCTATAGCTAGGACACCCTAGTTATCTGATACATCAGCGCCTAAAAATAACGAAAATGTCTCCGACAGAGTACTCTTTCCTCCGCAGAGGATTAAAGGAGCTTTTCGTACGGAGAGTATCCGTTGAAATAGTGAGCGCAGGCGTAACTTTGGTCTGCGGAGGAGACGGGACCAATGATTCAGCGAAGTTCCTCTCTTGGGAATACCGCGAAGATCTCGGGAACATCAGAGAATCTACACGACATCTCACAAAAATAAACACAGGAATGTGCTCAGGAATGGACTCTACTCCACTACAATATCTCATGGTTGCTATCGTAACCACAAGATGAAAACGAAACCAAAACTGGCGTACGTATCTTAAACTCCCGGAAACATTTCGGGCCTGAAAATCTGCCCGTCTTACGTGACCAAGTTCATCACTAGAAATCGTTTATTTTTAGAAAAAGACGTTGGAAGCTAAGCGTTACAGTAAAATCTCTGTAATTTTCAAGAATGATAATAATGTGGTAGCATCAAATATATAATTCTGGACAGAGGTTAGGAATATCGATACCCGATATCGATTTTATCATACCCGCCATACTGGTTCCCTAAAGAGGGGTTCCAACATGGCGGACGCGTACCAACTCTTGTAATTTTCGGAAAATTATTTAGTGTTAACTTTGTCTTAAAGAGTAATATAGAGCCAGAATTTTTCTACGCTGTCTCCTTTTACCTGCCTTTTTACCTTAATTTCTTTCTGAATCTTGTTCATGCAAGAAAACTCGTTTGTCATGTTAGGTGGTTTAAAATTAAGCGTCAAAAGTATTTCATGTTTGTAGCGGAGCCTGGGGGCAAAGCCCGCCAGCGGAGCTCCATTGCTAAGGAAATAAGGTAACCTATCAATCCGAGAAATTTTGGTTGTGACGTAATAGTCACGTGACCGTCCGTCCGTACGTCCGTACATCCGTACATCCGCACGTCCGTCCGTCCGCACACTCTGTGGGAGGGGGAGGGGAGTCCCAAGACAACCCGACGGGGGCAGAGAATGCCATTTTTTCTTGGCGGGAAATCGCACGGTGCTTTAGGGCAACCGGCATTTTTCTTGGAGGGAAATCGCATGACTATCGTCGCTTTTGAAAAAGAGGTTTCTTTAAAAGCTTAAGCTTCTTTAGCATTTAACGATTGCTCGAGAGT
This sequence comes from Siderastrea radians, assembly GCA_964017195.1. Lineage (NCBI taxonomy): Eukaryota > Metazoa > Cnidaria > Anthozoa > Scleractinia > Rhizangiidae > Siderastrea > Siderastrea radians. Next base: position 54,339 of record CAXHKT010000020.1, read on the forward strand.
AATGAAGTTTTATACTTGACAAAAAAACGTCTAATATATATAAATGGAAAGAAAAAGTTCAAAAGAATACTGGTAGAAGGCGAAAAGTTCAAGTTACGAAAGCTCCATTCAAAGGACTTCATCGTTTTGTTTTCTTCACGGCGGAGAGTTTGCCCTGTTCTGAAACACAACCGAGTAAGTGAAGTTTTTAAAAGGTCTAAGGTACATGTTTTCGAGTATTACGATGAAAGAAATTACGTTTTGAAATGTAAATTTGATTTATGCCATTAGAAACGTGTTATTTACTTTTGACTTTAAAAACATATTAGAAAACGCGCTCAGATTTGTGACAGATTCTTGAATATTTTGCCATGCTGAACCGATTTCACTCGCGTGGACCGACCTACGATTTTGGAAGTGTAACGCGAATTGCATTTAAGTATAAACATAGGGGTTTTCGAATAAATGTTTTTCAAAAATGATTTCTCTGTCCATTATTTTGTGTTTGTTTATTCATAACAGTAGGTCTAAGCACAGCCGCAAGACAACTGCATAAGCTTTGCTTTCAATTTTCACCGTCCGGTCCATCTCTTTGTGCAACTGTCGATTTTCTTGTCCTAGAAGTTTTCAATAGTAATAATCTTTTAAGCGAAGCAGTTGTCGGTTTAAAGCTACTTTATCCGAAAAGCTTCCGAAAACAGTTTTGTGCGTTCCTCAAAGCGCCTAACTTTATATAGGCTTACTTCGCATCCGCAAAACTTATGCCGGCATAATAACAATTTAATTAAAGCGTGTTTGGCGTTTCTTTGTTTTGAATCTTGATTGTCTCTAGTTAGAGAACGAAATATAACAGTTATTTGAAAAGCTATAAGCGAAGCAGTTGTCGGTTTAAACCTATTATGCCCGAAAAGCTTCCAAAAACAGTTCGGCGCATATGTTAAAGCGTTCGAATTTCAGACAATTTGCAGCCGCAAAACTTATGCAACAGAGTTAAGAATGTTTGGACGGTGTTTGTTCGTTCGTTTTCAATCTCGATGGTCTCAAGTTAGAGAACGAAATATAAGCGAAGCAGTTTTGAGTTTAAAGCTATTTTATCCCGTAAGTAATGTGTGTTCCTCAAAGTGCTTGAATTTTTTCGCGGCTGCTAAAACCTACGCGACATTTCTTCGATAAGTTTATTACAAGTGCTTCGAAGCTCCCCAGATCCTTCATTTCGGGTAATCCCAGTAAAATGCCGGTGAAATGTCAGGATAAATTTTTGACCAGACTAATATTTTTATTTAGTGGCAGTTCATGTTATTTGTTAATAAACCAAGGAGATTTGACAAGCCTTCACAGTTAATGACAGGATATGGAAACATTGCAAACACCAAGCTAGACGGCTCGTGAGAAAAATAATCAAGCTGTGCTCAGCCTCTAGAACGACCTTTCGAGCTTGGTTTTACAGAACAGATCCCCAAAATATTGAAGGACAATTCGGAACACTTTCAGGCTTTTTGAGAAACACTTTTCGAAAGCGAACGAGCCAAAAAAAGCCCCGAAATGTATTTCAGACCGAAAAGTTTCAGGAATATTTTTGAGAAACGAACACCAGTTTATTCCTTCGCGGCTCCGCCTTTAGGCTTGGCTAAATCTATATATTATGGGTTTCTCTTTACTACACCCAGTGATTGGTTAAAAGAAAACTCGCGACACTTTCTCGACCAATTAAAAGTAAAATCAAAATATAATAATAATTAATAATAATAATAATAATTTATTACTTTTTAGGCGCAAATAAGCATAGGGATATGATCAAACCATGACTTGCTCACACACGTTTTCCCGCACTTGACCACTGAGGCCTATTACACGTATTTGTTTCGAGTTCTGATTGGTTAATTGCATTGTGTAGCTTGGGTCTGCTGTGATTGGCCAGAGTAATTGCTTTAGTTTTGGTTTTACGACCGGCTCATTTGAAAAACGCTCAATGAGAAGCTAAAGTACTCTTAGAGGAAAAAAATAGTACCAGGAGTGGGGTTCGAACCCACGCGGACAATACGTCCATTGGATCTTAAGTCCAACGCCTTAACCACTCGGCCATCCTGGTAATGTTACTTCTGCTGGAAATAATGCAAAGACTCTTCAGACAACGTGCACGAGGCGTAAATACAAGATTTCGGCTGGCCAATACCAGCCTTCTTCAGGTTTATTGAATGAAACGCGAATTTATATGGTCTTTATATAACGAACCGGAAATAACAGGACAGGGCTACGTGATGTGTTAATAATACAGAAAAAATAACAATAATGAAATAAAAGAGGAAATACAGTATAATAGAGATAAGGAAAAAGCTGGTTGGATTACATTTCATCTCTTCTGTTAAGACCTGGAGGCTCCAGTGTGTTTCCTCGGCAGATGAGGAATGCCTCACGAGCCTTTCTAACTGAATCACGATTAGTATATAATTTTTCAAGTGGTATAAGAAGCATATGATTAACCGTATGATTGCCAGTAATAAAGTGTCGTGAGACAGCGGTAGGATTGTAGCTGGAGGTGTTGATAATGGGTCGCCTATGTTCATCAAAGCGTTCTTTGAGGCGACGTTTAGTTTCTCCGATATATTGAAGATTACATTTAGTACATTGAATCATGTAAATCACATTACACGTTTCACAAGTAATGTGCGATTTGATTTGCTTAATTTGTCCAGTACTATTAAAAGTATATTGCGTGCGGCCATCTTCGATATAAGGGCAGGTGGTACAATTATTTTTATTGCACCGAAAAGAGCCGGGAGGAAACCGTGAGTTGTCAGTGTTGACAGGTTCCGGTAACTTAGCTCTAACAAGAATGTCACTAATGTTTTTACAACGCCGGTGGGCTACTAGAGGAAGACTAGTAAAAACCTTTTTACAACGATCAGATGAGTAGAGAACATAAGAGTGTTTGTGGATTATGCGGGTTATGTTAGGTAAAGCAGGATTGTATGTAATGACAAAAGGAATAGTATCTGTCTGTCGTTTAGGTTGGGTTTTAAGAGCGTCGTTGCAAGAAACGTCAGAAGCCCGTTGTATTTGGGTTTTAAGAAAATCTAGTCTATAACCCCGATTGACGAGGTAGTTCATAAGTACTTCAATCTGCTGATAATTATTTTAAAATCTCTTATTCCATGCCTTTCTATTCCATGCCTTTGTTATTAGAGATGTTTCACGACAGAGCACTTTAGAGTACGATTTCACGCGCAGCAACATAACTGCAAACTTTTAAAAACAGGGAAGCCACGTGTTAGGCTACCCGCATGACCATGCGCTAAGAAAAACGCTGTGAAGTTTTGGGTAAAGATGAATTTCTTAAAATAAATAATTTATTTATTCAAAGAAGAATTATCATAACCCAATAAAATTATTGTGTAGCACCATGAAATTTACAATTGAATCGAATTCTTACACGCTTCACGAAAATTACATGTAAAGACCATGCCACTTTGTTGTCTTGCACACGTCCAAGATAGCCAAAGATGGCCGGCAATCAAGGGATTATGAAGGGGAAGTTAGAGGAAGCAAACCCGGAAAGTACAGGACACGTCGAGTTCCACACGGGGGTTAGCAGCTTCGGTAGGGTGGGGTGAGTGGGGTGCGGTAGTGTAGTGGTTGCGCGTTGGACTTAAGATCTGAAGGTCGGTGGCTCGAGGCCCAGTCCTGTAATCGTGTTCAGTTTCCTCAGACAAGAAACTTTACCCCACATTGTCTCTCTCCACCCAGGTGTATAAATGCGTATTGGTGACATACTTCTGGGGATAACCCGGCAATGGACATCCAGGGGAAGTAGCAATACTCTCAGTTACTTCATGCTACAGGACCCGGGTTAAGCTCCGGCTCGTGTGGGCCCCCTTGGCTTGTGTGCGACTTTACCTAGGATGAGGCAAGGTGAGTCCTGACAACAGGAGAAACCTGCTCTCAACGTTTAGCTCAGCTGGTGGAACAAGGCACTGGTATCCCGGGGGTAATGGGTTCAATTACCGTTACAGTCTTTTCCCCCTTTGTTTTTCAGGCTAAAAGGGAGAATTGCTTCAATTGCTTTCACACTTCGAAGATCATTCCACTCATTTCAAGTTTGAGCCACAGTTCATATACACGTATGTCTTTCATATATTTATTACTGAGAAACGTTATGGTAATACAAGGCCAGTTTGTTTTATAAGTCCACTTCTTTCCTTTTTTTTTCAGGTCGGGATTTGATAAATATTTTATTGTTTGTTGTCACTTGAACTGTCTGAACTCGTCCTGGTATATCTCAGCCAACGTTTGTTAAAGATGGACGTCTATCAGCTCCTCCTGTTTGCGTTGGTGATCATCTTTGCTGAAGGTACGTAGGAAAAACAGAACCACAGGAAGTCAAGAGAGAGAGACAGTCACGGAGAGAGAGAGAGAGAGAGAGAGAGAGAGAGAGAGAGAGAGAGAGAGCCAGAGGAAAGGGCACTTTTGTAACGAAAAAAGGGAACTTCCGTAACGAAAAAAAGGAACTTTTGTAACGTCGGGAACTTTTGTAACGAAAAAAGGGAACTTTTGTAACGATTAATGGGGAACTTTTGTAACGACAGGGAACTTTGGTAACGGCAAGGAACTTTTGTAATAGAAACAGGGAACTTTAGTAACGAGTGTAGGGACAGTGTCGCACAGTCACCTCTTTAATCAACCTAGAAAAATGGGGATTGTTCCAATAGTCAAATCTCTTTGTTGATTTCGTCAAAATACATAGTTACAGCCTTCTGTTAACGATTTCTTAACAAAACAAGCTGGATCACCTTCAGCGTCCGTACGGAATTTAAGCGGCAAAATTCCACACGTTTGTCCGCACTATTTACCAACCATTTTTTTTTTTGCCAAGCCTAAGCTGTCAAAAATATGACAAAATGTTTTTTCGTGCAGGTAGAATTCATATACATAATACCTACTAAGGAGCTCTATCCCTTTTCCGGACAAAAAAAATTCCAATCTTTTTCCAGGTCGGATATCATGAAATGATTGGTATACTGCACTTAGTTGAAACTGCGACTACGACATCTGTTGGAACTCAACGCACACATAAACCCTCAATTTAAACTATCTTTTAGTCAATTTTTTGCTCTAAAAGCAAGATGCAATGAACGGTCATTTACATAAGAAAAGAACCGTCTTGGTCCAACAAATGTAGTGTTGTTACACAAAAATCAAAACTGAAAATAAGGAAAATTGAAAGGGTTTGGGTTGTTACAAGATTTTAAAGAACATCATATAATTAGTAAACATAAAGAACAAGCGAGCTGGTTTAGGTATCGCTAGGTGTCAGTGGATTCTGTGGAAGGGAGAAAGCCTTCTGACATGACATGAAAAATAATACAAAAATAAATACAAAAAATAATACAAAGAAGTGAAATTTAAGATTTGTGATTGTTACAGGCCGGTGTTAGGTTGGAAAAGAAATAACACAAACGTCTACCTGTGTTTTCTATCTCACACCAACTGTATCTAAGACATGCGACGTTTATGTATGAAAATGTTTGAACGGTCTAGCTCCTGTGTACTTCCAGAGCTTGTTTACCTTGAGGTGTAGTATTCACAGACTTAACACCTGGCGTAATAATTAGTCGCAGGTCCCAAGTGCAGAGTTGCCCTCGCACAAGATGCCTCGCAATTTGATTTATGCGCATGTTAGTTTTTTTTGTTTTTCATTTTTTATATAAACCAAATTTTTCTTACCATAATTTTAATTTTTTTCTTCACTGTAATTATAACTTATTATTGCCAAGAAACGTTGCAAATTGGTTTTCAAAATCCTCAGGAGAAAATCAATAAATGTACTTGTAATTTTATTCTATCCCGCGTTCGGGTAAGGCAGTGTTCACCTTGCGCTCTTATTGCGTAGGCCCACAAATTGCTATGGAACTTCAACGTTCATGTGGGATAAAATAGACGTTTATCCAATCTCAACGACGCGTTTCATCTCAGCAACCTATTAATTCAAACGATGAAGGATAAAAGGCTTCTTGGAACTTATGGCCAGCTAACAAGTAGTGGCTCCTATAAGGTTCTTAAGTGACTTTCCTTAGTAATTTGTAACTAATCACTTCCCTACCCTGCGTGTAGCTAAATAGGCAAGGACTTTTCTTGGTCGCCTATGTAACGGTATAGATCGGGTAACAGTCTTACCCTCGGACAATTCTTAACCTCGGACGTACAAGGGATGGGGAGGGGGGGGGGGGGTGCCAGCCCCCATAAGGTTTTTCTTAAATTTTTCTAATATGATTCTTTATCAGCTCCTGCCATTTTCACTAGCTGTACGCATATCCCTTAGATACATTTTGACCAAAGTTTGGTGCGAATCGTTTACTACGGTTACGAGATATGACGTCATAAGTAGCAGGTGATCAAGCCATTTTTGAGTAAAAATGCGTGTTGCTAGGTAATAAAAGATAAAGAAGCAAAGTGCTTAATTATGTCATATTCTACTTGTCTAGCATTAAAAATGTCAATTTTCGCCTTTTTATGAGAACTTCTACAATACTAGATGGTGGCGTCACAGGCCCCCAGCAGCGCCACAACCCATAATATATACCTCATCTTGTAGAGCACATCACAGACTAAAGGCAAAATCTTTTCAAAACGTGGTAACATATAAGAAACCCAAGAGGGGTTCCATCACCCCCCCCCCTCCTCCCATTGTACCACTCTGCGGGGTATGACTTTTCCCTTGCGTCCGAGGGTCACGACTTCGCTCAAAAAAAGCTTCAGCTAAAGGGGGAGAAAAGGAAAATTTGAAACTTAATTGTGCTATATGTTACATTTTAAGATCATTTTGATCATTCATTTATTGGTTTGAATTACTTTTAGGCCAATTTTGGTGGTTTTCAGAGGTTTTGACAAAAACATGAAATCTTAGATGACGGATTTAAGATGGCCGCCATTTTGGCAATAATGACGTAATACCCACATCATGTGACGTCATCAGGTCATGTTGCGAACTTCAAAAGAAAGAGTTTTGGACTTGCTATCGAAGTTTCGTTGGCGTAGCTTAAACTTTCTTGGAGTTAAGAAGGCGGCATTTTGTGCCTCCTACAAGCTCGGGAACAAAAAATGCCCAAGCTGAATAGGATTAAGAGTGGACCCTGTAACAGTTAAAAATGGAATTTTTAGCAACTTTTAACTGTTACTGCCGTTTATTTGAACAGATGATATTGAATGGCGCGAAATAACTTGAAAATACCGTTGACCACTACAATGTACATAAATAGTTGAAAAAAAATTAAGCCACTGACATTAAGACCCCAATTGGAACCTCTAGCTAATTAAGCGCAATAATATACAAAGATATCAATCAAGGATAAGTTAAAAACATTAAAAAAGACAAATGAAATCAGAGAAGTATGTACAAAGTTTTCTGCAGACCAGTAAATAGTTCAAAAGGTTGTCCTAACTTTGCGTTACAAATCACACCGCGTGAAGGCTTGAACTACAAGTTTAGTGGGTGATACTCAATCATCATCATCTTGTTTATCATTCTTTTGTGCATCTTCTTTTTACTTGAAGTAAAAGGTACACGTTCTTCATAAATACTTTTACTACTAAATGCACTCCTCTGCAATATTTCATTTGAAGTCAGTGTCCCGGAGCTACGCCCTCTTTCTTGTACGACAAAAACGATGGTTGTCTCGGGTACTGTATAAAACTTCACCGTTTTGTGCATTGCTTTGGAAATGTTTCTAAGCAACAGAATAGCTCACAGGCAGTCAGTTGTATATTACACAATTAGTATTACTCGTTTTTACTATAATTCAGCGATACATTGAGTCGTATATACAATTCCTGCAACCATACACCCTTACCGCCATTACCGCGAAAAGCGCCGAAGTACAATAAATACATTTCCACAGCTCTAACTCCTCTTCCTTTTTTAGGACAAAGTTCAATTTTTGGTCAACTATTTCTGTCATACTAAAGTTTAATTTGATTGCATTAAACTTCACAATCTCTCAAGAAATTATTGTGAAACCACCTTCTGGAACTTCTAGCAAATAGGGAACTTTTGTAATATCGCCGCTTTTTTGACATTAGTAACTTGAAATCTCCATAAAAAAATAAGGATTTATCCGATTTACTCCAAGTTTTCTTTGTTGGATTGGCAAAAGATAGCTTCAACTTCCCCTAAAATTATAGCGCGATTGACCGACTTGAATTGTCAAACTCATTTGTTCAAATTTGTGATGTAAAAAGCGGGCTTTTTCCGAATCGTGATTCTTTTCATGGACATGAAAAGTCAAACACATACACGGCAGATTTTTGTGAGCCAAAATAACTCAGATTTAAAGTGCTGTGGTAATCGAGAGAATCGTTTGGCGCATAAATGGTAAGGCAATAGCTACAATTTAGCACAGAAATGGATTTTATTGCTTTTAAACAAACAGTTACCACAACATAGGGCACTTTTGTAACCTCTCGAGGACACAACAGAGCCTAATACATGCAGATTTGTCTGGTATTAACTGACTACTTGCATGCAGTGGGTCTCCAGCAGTAAGTATTCCCATGATTTTATTTAGTTTTTTCTGCAAAGATCTAAGCATAGCTATCATCAAGAGAGACAAAAGTTACAAAAGTGCCTGACTTTTCTTCTGGAGAGAGAGAGAGAGAGAGGGAGAGAGAGAGTAAGAGAGAAAGAGAGAAAGTTGTTTATTCATTGTATCTGGACCGTGATTACTTCTGAGAGGAGAAAGAAATGAGTAAACGAAAAGGGCGGATGAAAAGGTGTTTTCCCACCAAATTTTCGAACCTTTTATAAATGGCCACCAAAATGCCCTAACGATGATCGCCTAAAGTAAGGGGGTGGTCGCCTACGAAAAGTCTCAAATGTAGCTAGGTTATGAATGGTAAAAGAAATTCGGTATCTTTGACTAGTGATCACGTAAGAGGGGTTGTCAGGTTTAGGACTGGAAATTAAAAAAAAACCTGTGGATAAACTGATGCTAAAGTCGCCATCATTTAGTCTTAGATCCTACGGATATAGATCCTTTTCAGTTTGCGCGCCTAAGCTTTGGAATTCGCTACCTTTTCATATAAAATCTAGCCCTTCAGTAGACGTTTCTTCTCAAGAAAGCTTTTTATCGAACACTTTATTTTTGTGACTGTAGACTTGTAGTTTTTATTTTTATTTATTTATTTTTTAAGATTTGATCACATGTAAAGCGCTTTTGGATGTCTTCAGAAAAGGCCCTATATAAATTGTATAAATTATTATTATTATTATTATTATTGTTATTACTATTATTATTATTATTATTATTATCATTATTATTATTATTATTATTATTGTTATTATTATTATATTCCCGTCTCAGTAGAATAAACTGGTCACTCAGTTGACGCATGACTCTTGTGCCACAAAGCAATTGTCTATTACGACCCGTCCTACCTGGCGTTAAAAATCGTTTTTCATTTATCCGGCACTTTCATCTGTCTATTTCTGATCTTTCTCAATCAGTAAATCGACGGGTAGGAAGACCGCCGTATCGATCCGTCGACGAGTATCCAGTGTTCTCCTTATCAGGCGGTAACCGGTAAAATTTACCGCTTGTAGCACCGCTTGTTACTGGTTAGAACCACATACTAAGGCATGGATTAGAAACATCCAACAGTTTCGGATTGTGAAAAGATTTATTATTGGATTG